>WJFB01000660.1:0-16667 GCA_009870185.1 Pygmarrhopalites habei | reverse complement strand
CCCCCCCCCCCCCCCCGTCATGTAAATCAATGCCATTCTCCGCCGGATCCATCTCAATGTAAACATCATTCTGTATTCATTGAGCACTCCTCCACACAAATTCCCTTCGACACACACACATACAGTCACTGAGGTTGTGCGTGTGTGTGGAGGATTTGGATTGCATTTTAAAATCCTTTGAGAATGAGAAGAGCATGTCATAATATAAAATCAATATGAAATCCATGTGCAGGGAAAAGACACTCCACTTTTACTCCCCTTGTTTCATCCCAAAATTATATTCCCCACATACACATACACACGACGCACGACGACCCTTCACAAAAAAAATTCCGTCACCCCTCCACATCTCCCACACACACACACATTCGAAAGAGCTCAGCTGGAAAGTAGTCTAGAGATTTGTAGAGATGCACCGAAAAGAAGAGGGGGAAAAACTTTCTTTCCTTCCTGTCAAAGAATTTCCATATATTTTACTGTTAAGGTCAAGAAGGGTGGAAGGAAGGGTGGATCCGAAAAAAGAGAGACAACTATTCGGGGATACACCGACTGTGGAAATACTGATAAAAGGACAGGAAGTGGGTGTCTTTTTACTCTTTTGGTAAGACGAGAGAGATAGAGATTTGTACATCAGAGACAATATTTCGAGAGAGAGAGAGAGAGAGAAAAAAAAAGAGAGAAGAAAGTTGTTGACACGGGTCCGTGTGGGGTTTCATGTAATTAAATATATCTCAAAAAATTTGTCATCTCTTTCTCCTTGCTCTGTCCCAATGGAGTCATCCGAACCCAGGCACACATACACACGAACAGAGGGAGGGCAGGTAAATGAAAATGTGGTCGTGACACGCAACACGATGAGAGAAATAGAGAGCGTAGGATTTAATTTGTAGAGTAGACACTGTCTGAGTAGACAGTGGCTGGTCTCTGGACATTCCATGGGAAGGTGGTAGTTAATGATCATGGAAAAACTGGAATCTCAGCTCACACACACACACGAGGAAGAATGTGGAGGCAAAGGCCTTGGACTTGGACTACTTCCGTCGGAAGTCAGGTCTCTCTCTCTCTCTCTCTGTAGAGTAAAAAAGAACACATATTTTACAGGCCCTTTGTAGAACCTTCAAAGGAGTTGTGTGTGTGTGTGTGACTTAGCTTTGTAATGGAAGAGAGGGAAGACGTGTGTGGAACATGTGCGTTTTTTTCCCAGGCTTCCATGCAAATGGGGGAGTTTGTACAGGGCTAAAAGTGATGCGAGAAGTGAGGGGGGAGGACTTGAGTCCGTTGAACAAAATTCGGATGAAGAATGATGAGGTGAGTCATAATATTGTAAATTAATTTTAATTTAACATCTAATTAAAATAAGTTGGAATTCTCTTCAGTGATGAAAAAACGGGTTTCCAAGGGAATTTGAATATTCCCTCTCGTTTTGGCGAAACAAAAAACTTTCTGAAAAAAATGAGAAAAGTGTGAATGGGGATTTTGAAACTTTTCTTTGGATTTGATGGAGAGACATGGACTATGTGAACATCCTTTCTGACTATGTAAGAATATTATAATTGTGTTTAATTAATTTAAATGACATTTGACAAATTGTTGAAAAGAAATAATTGTTTGTACAGTTGTTGGCCAGGATATTTTACTTGGTGACTGACTTGAGGGACAAACGGAGTATTCGACTTGTTTGTGGAGACTGGCGAGACATATTTGAAGATTTTAACACGTGGACGAGGATCCGTGGGACCCTCAAGAAGGATGAGTCCCTGGAGGATGTCAAAAAATGTACTCTTCCCCTCACCTCCATTCAGATTGAGTTGGACTGTCTCAGTAAAGCTGTAGAATTGGAAAACCTCGCCACAAAACGGAATCGAATTCCTGATCGGGTCAAGGAAGTCATTTTTAAGATGGTCAGGGTCAGTCCTGTTCAAAATTATTGTCCAGCCGGGGAGAATGTCCAGAGAGTACTGAAGAGTCTTCCATCCTTGGAGACTTCTCCCTGGAGAATCGAACTGACATTCCATTTCATCTTAATATGGAACGAGGATTCGAAATGAACAAATTGACCAGTTTGACTGTAAGCGGGACAAATCACATGACAAACTTTTCAAACTTTTTAGAGGTAAAAATCCCAAAAAATGTTTATATTTGTTCCAGGTCAA
The DNA here is from genome assembly GCA_009870185.1 of Pygmarrhopalites habei. Classification (NCBI taxonomy): domain Eukaryota; kingdom Metazoa; phylum Arthropoda; class Collembola; order Symphypleona; family Arrhopalitidae; genus Pygmarrhopalites; species Pygmarrhopalites habei. The sequence goes on along the minus strand of WJFB01000660.1, from coordinate 14,514 downwards.
AGTAACGAGAGTGACTCAACTGAATTTATTCCGTGACCTCCACACAATCTCCATACCCTCCCTTAAAAATCTTGACCTAGCCTTTCTCACCGACAATATTTATTACTCTGACCCGAATATTGTGGGGTTCATCCTGAACGGTCATACAATCATCAAGGAAATGGAAGAAGAAGTTTGTCAAGCATACTTTGACCTTTTTTCCCTCCTATTGACCCATTCCACAACCCTTCAGAGTGTTACTGTCGTCTATCCTCAAATATTAGAATTTAATCAGTTTGTCCGGCGAAAAAGGGTCAATGAAATAATTTCCCGGGATTTCTCGACTTGTCCTCTCAACCTCAAGAAACTTAGTCTGACTTTTCTCGGGGAGACGGATCGAGATCAAACCAATCCTTCTGATTTGGGTAAGTATCCGAAAATTCGGTAAATTAAAATATTATTCAAAATTTCAATAATTTAATTCAGTTTTCCTTTAATTTCAAGCGTACCCGCTCCTCCGCTCTCAGAGAAATTTGACGGAACTGAAATTCATTGGAGCTTCTTACGCGATGTTGGGTTGGGCAGGTTACGCTCAATTCTTGGAATCTGTCCAGTCTAATCATCGTACCCTGTCAAAGGTCATCCTATGTAATCCTAAACCATTTTCCTGGCCCCACTGGCCTATCCCTCTATTCGAAGGGACCATCTCTCTTTCTTCATGCCTTCATCTATCATCCCTGGAACTCTTGTTTTTCCGAATCCCTTCAGAAATCCTTGATTTCCTCCCCCGCACACTCCAATCCTTGACTCTCATTGGTGGAATGGACCCTTTGACCCTGCTACCCAAGCTGACGGATACTTTGAGGGTCCTTCAGTCCCTCATTTTCCTTCCCTTACCCCTCCCACCTCAATTCCAAATGGAAGAAGAAGAAGAGGATTTGATGGAGGAGAATGACCAGGATCCACTGAAATGTTCCCCACAACTCGGGTTTTGTCTCGTTGACCTCTTTGCTCTTCCCAAGTTGAGAAGTATTGAAGTCCCTTGGGATTTTCTGACCTTCCTGGATCAGTCCGGGTTGGATTGTGTGTCCAGAAAAGCAGTGGAAAGGGAGTTGAGAGTGGGACTCTTCGAACTCGCCACTGCTCAAATAAGCTTGAATAAATAAAAAGGATTTACTCCCTCCACACTGGTGTGTGTCTGTATGTGTGTGTAAATAACATTAAATGATCCTCCCACCTTCCTGGTGAGGAAATCCAGGGATAAGCAAAGACGGGTATTGTGTGTGCGGGGTCAACCAGAGAAATTTATGAGGAGTGTAAATTATTTAAAACTGTCCATTAAAGGAGGCCTCAACTGAAATGGGTTTTGGGATGTGGAGGATTTTAATATGAAATGTCTCTCTATTTCCTCTCTCTCTCATCTACATTTCCCACAAACGACGGTAAAGAACCCACCCAAAACAATTATTAGCCTCACGCTCCAGTGAACAAGTCAATAATTAGTGATTTTATGAGTCCTCAACACACACACGCAAAATTAAACTACTTGTAGTGTGCGAATGCGTGTGTGCAGGAGGATGGGAGATTGGAATATCACACACAAAGGTTAAGAGGCGGGAGGTGACATGCAGCGGGAATCGGAGAGAAAATCTGGACAGAAAAGTTGCACTCGCAAAAGGAAGTACAAAAGAGGAAAGCTGTCAAAGGACGTTTGTGATTACCTTGGATTGGCGGGATGGTTTAAAGGGACAATTTTCAGTTGGAATGAAAAAATGGATTTTTTAATTACAATTTGGACAAGTCAAAGCGCCCTGGGCATTTGACCAACTTCGCTATTTAATATTTTGGCGACAATTGAAATTGGGATTTTTATAGTGCGAAATTATGGTTCGTACGCAGGTAAAAATAAGACAAGTAGTTAAATGGATAGAAGAGGACATTGTGGTGATTTGGGTTGACCCCAGAGTATAATGAATGGAGATGACCCAATAGAGCACCACCCACCTGTTTCCTGTAGTGAAGTAGTAAATTTGCCTATTGGGATTTCCGGTGGGACTTGACTGTCTTTCCCATGGAAGAGGAGGAGGGCTTCTTCCTCCCTCTCAATCCTCATCTTGGAAAACTCTCCTCAGAAATCAGCCACAGCCACTTCTCCTCTATATCTGCAATTTAAATCAAAAGAAATTCCTCCATTATTATCGTCACAATTATCACACATACTCATGCTACACATCCATACGTGTGTCTGACTGTGTGAGTTTGAACATGCCACATGAGTACATCACTCTCTCGAGTCAGTGAGAGAATTATAACAACTTTATCTTGTACAAAATCGACAAAAATCCACTCAAAACAGTTTTCCTTCTCTCCAACCATTTCCTCCATCCAATTTCCTCCTCCAATTTTCCAACCAAATTACCCCCTCCTCCATTTTCACAGAAAATGATAAATACCCCAGAAAAAAGTCCCTATCCCCCATAAACGTACAAATAAACAAGAAATTACAGTCAATGGAAGAGAAGAGAGACATCATAATAATGCAATTTTCACTCTCTCTCCAAATAATTTATGACATGTGAAATTTTCCAATACAAGGATTTTCCCACTTGCATCCCTCACTCAAATATTCACAAATAAAGATCACAATTAATCCCACTCATTTGTGACAATCACACCAACTTTTTAGGTTTTCTCCACTCTCATCCACCGTAAAACCCCATTTGCACAACATTTAATTATCATCTCAGTTAAAAGGTGGACTTGGACAATTTACATCAATTTACATTTTAATATTTAGTGCGGATGAACATGCACCCACCCACTTTAAAGAGGAGGAGGAGAACTGTAATGGATTCATTACGGTAGTCCACAAATCAGAGTGTGGATCAAAATGTTTTAAATTTGTAAACAAACTAAAAGTACACACATCTTCATGACCCCCCAGGGGCGGAGGGAACCACCACCACTTTAACCTGAACACTAAAATAAATGGACTTACAAATGAGGAGGATGTGCAAAATAGAAAAATCTTTTTAAAAGTGTGCAAGCTACCTTAAATAGTGGTGTGTGTGTGTCTGTGTGTGTGTGTGGAGGGAGGGAGGCAAGAACCTCTCGAGTTAAATGGAGTAATAAAAAATATAAAAAGACTAACGACTCCTTCCATGGTCCGTCTGATGGGAACAAATAAAATGAAAAAATAAAAATAAAGTGTGTGTGCCTAGGAAATGTGAGCTGTGTGTCTCTCTCTCCCCATGTCAAGAGAGAGAGAGAGAGAAGAGTGTGTGTCATAAAATTACATTACCCAATACACATTTTCTGTGTGTTTTTTTTGCAAATAGTAAATGGTAATGAAAAATTATATTACAAGTATAAAAAACGAGTTGGACTACTTGATAATGTTAATAAGTGGTCATTTGATTTGCTTTTGCTACAGATTTTCCCTTCACATCCCAGATTGTGGTGTGTGTGTGTGTGTGTTCACCTGTATATATGGTCGTGCTGTATTTCACACACACACACACATTTCCTCGTCTCATTCAATGGCCCATGGCCATTAATGGACCATGAAAAAGTCAACAAAAAATATATAAACAGGATGACATATCGTCACACGTGTCTCTCTCCCTCTCTCTCTGTCTAAATATTCTCTACATGTTTCTAAATACTTGACAGTCCAATTTTTTTTCTCTCTTTTTGTCAGTGGACAAGTCTCAAACTTGTCCACTCTTGTCTATCTCTCGAAGAGGAATATTATGACAGGTTAGATGTAGACAAGGGACAAGAAAATGATGATTTTTTCTAGTGTAAATGGGAGATAATAGAACATTAAGCGTCCATTTTCTCCTTTAAAAGGACTCCAACACAATTTTTTGAATCACCTCGGATTTTTTCCGTGAATCATGCTGTGACAGGATTGAACAACTTTTCTCTCTCTCTCTCTTTTGCACTTTCTAGTTCACTCTGAGTCAGGGACTGACAAATTGCGAATTAAATGGAGGAAGGGAGAAGGGGGAATAATGATGGTTATCAATTTTCCAGGGAAATCCTTCTTTCTATTCAAATAGCAAATTCATTGAGACACTCCACAAACATACTAAACAATATGTGGATTTAACAGTATCTCCATTTTTTTGAAATAAAAAATACTTATTCACAACAGATCATTATCAAAAGTTCTCGGGAAAAATGACGGGGAGAATGACAGAGACAAGGAACTTCCAAAAGATTTTTTTTATGGTTGTCGTTCAAACTTCAAATTGGATAAACTGACAGGAGTGAACCGTTGACTTTCAAGAATGTACTTTTTAATGAAATTACAAATTAAAATGATGTTTTTATACCTTGAATTTATGTAATCTTTATTAAAAATAACTAACGAAATAGAGCAGGGGTTTACTAATAAAAACAACACGGTAAAAAATACCTCCTTGCCTCTATTTTTTTTGGAAAAAATGTGAAAAATAAAATTTGTGAGTCCAATCCTAACTGTGTGATTAACATTAATTTATGCCGAGCCCTCAAAAGCCGCCCTGTTAAGAATAAAGATTGAGCATAATTTTTTTTCACAAAAATATTTTTTTGCAAGTCTTGACAGACGCAGGGCAGAAGAGATGAAAGGGAAATATGTGAAAGAGATAAAGTGTGGGCTCAAGAGTTCTCCTCTTTGAAGGTGTGAAGTGAGACTCGTAAAAAAAAGAGAGTACAAAGGGGCAGAGGAAGAGTGTGTACTGTGCGTGTGCGTGTGTGTAGGAAAGTTTAAATCGTAAACATCTCTATCGTAAAAGTTAATCAACGTTACAGATCGAACAGGAAGGGAGAAGAGAATAAAAATTGAGAATATGTGGTTTGGAACAACTTGAAGCTTGTCTCTCTTCGACTGACTGAGTCTTTGTTGCTGTTCGCTATTCTCTTTTGGAATTTTTTGATTCGATTATCGTTAAAGAATTTGATCCACTTTCCCGTCTCCCTACTTCAAATGCAATGAGTGTGTGTGTAGTTGCATAGTTAATCTGAACTACTGTGCACAGTAGTAATGATCCTGAATGTTGGTTTCCCTCTCGACAGAGTTTTTCTCTTTAGATGAAAAAAATTCCACAGAGGAAAGTCAATCAACAATTTAATTGACATTGATATTGATTAACCTCCATCTTTGACTCTATTGACATGTCCGTCCTCCACCCCTGTGTAGACAGGACGGTGAAATTGAAAGTTGTCTCAATTTCAAGAGAAGTAGAAGAAGAAGAAGTGGAGGGAAATGTAATTTAATAATTTGCATCTTTAATCTTCTCTCTATAATTGAATATCAGAGGAAAGTTTCTTCTATTTCAACAGCATTTCCTTTCGAATTAAATGTGGATTATCAACAGGGCATAATTTGTGGGGGGAACAACTGCACTTCTCAATGAAGGTTAAACTAATATTTTTAGTGGAGAAGAAGAATTGTGGAAGGAGGATCGAGGAAGAACAAGACGTGTCTTGGAATTAATGATCATTTAATATATTTTTTGTGAAATCCTCCCTTCTCCCTTCCCTTCTACAGAATCATTGTTGTTATTGGGTTGGAAGAAGAATAGTTAATAATGGGGGGATTCATTCCCCCTTCCCACCTTGTCCTTGTTTATTTAAGATTAATTTTTTCAAGTTAATCATGATTTAACAAAAACATTTTTGCCTCTTGGATTGTAGTCGGAGGGAGAATGGATTGGAGTTGCTGAGAAGAAAAGTTTTATTGTAAAAGGGATTGACCTACAATGAAAAATTTGACTGAATGGAATGTGGCACGAAGTAGTCAACGACGACGATAGTGTACAAATAAATGAATAATTCTCCTCCTCTTCTTCTTCTTTGATGAGTCTTCCCTCTCAACTAAATTATCATATGACTTTCTCTAGTCAGCAATGCTTTTGTATTGTTCTTTTTGAACCAATACGTGATGACATCATAACATCTTGACTCTTCTTCCACACACACACACTCACCCTCCCAGACACACACACTCAGAGAGGGGAAAATAGGCCGCTATTATACACACGTACAGATTAAAAATTTGTATAAACAACTCGTCGTCCTCTTCATTTTTTGAGCAACCTCTCTCCACTAACTACCCATTCTACAATTAAATGCTACTCAACAAGTAAGCTCTTTTGTGAGCCGCGTTAATTGACTCCACAAACACAGAAACACACACACACACGTACAGGCAGGCACAAGCATAGGGGGAAAACAAATGAAAGATTACATGTGACGATCCTATTTGCTCATTCACAAGAGATGATCCCGGGCCTCCCAATCCTCATTTTTCTTTGTCCTATCAAAATCTTTGCCAATTTCACATTTCCCTTTTGCACGGGAAAATCACTCGTTTTAAATTTTAATTCACCAATCAAAATAACTGAAGAATACACTGGAGTAGTTCCTAAACTACCAATTTTCAAAAGAGGGAAAAAAAGCACCGGAGGCACGTGCCACTTTTTTTCCTCACTTTTCCTCACTTTTTGCCACACTTATTCCGGTCACACTTTTCCAAAAATTGGACACTTGTCACACACATACTATCGCTCTCTCTCTCTCTCTCGATGGGACGACACGGATTAACTAAATAGTGATTTTTTAATGTGGTGTGTCCATCCAAATTGATCTCCTTGCAAAAGAGTGTAAAATGTGTCCTAAAAAATGATGATGACAGTCCATTTCCGGTCAATTGACAAGACACACACAGACACAGACACGAACACACACACGTCAACACTGAACGAATTGATGTCCACTGTGTAGTCCGGACAATAAAAATTTTTGTAAATTAAAAAATGACGGCGTCCGCCGATAGAACTCACTTGTGTATCTGTTGTTGTTGAGTGTCGACGAGAAACTGATGGGTGCTTGACATACTACAACACACACACGCTGTGTACAACACACAGACACACACACAGAAAGAGAGAAGAAGACTCTCCTTTCTTACACTTCCCCTCTGTACCTAGAAAGACTGAGACACATCATTTTTAACTGTACCCATGCACACTCACAAGGCAAGGGAGCCACATTTTTTCTACATGGAAATCTGTGTAGTGTACGTTTGTGTGTGTGTGTGGAGGGGTACTTTGGATAAGGGAGAGGGAGAAGAGCCATGTGGAACGGCAGGAGCAACGGCTGTCATCCTCTGCCTTGATTTTTCAAACTCAATGAAATTGTTCGGGAAGGATGTACTGACGTCACACACACACAGAACAGGTGTAGAATTACATTAGACCAGTGCAGTGTGTGGGTAATGGAGACGGGGTTTCCTACACACACACACACACAGTGAGAGAGGGTTGTGTGTGTAGGGGGGAGGTTAAAACTCTTGGAAACTTTTTATTTATTCAGAGGCAGAGGAAGAAGTGAGACGGGCCGGAACTAGGCTCATATATCCTCATAAAATCCCATTATTTACTCTATTTATTATGGACTTCTGCAGACACACACACATACACAGAGAGAGAGAAGCTGAACACCCTCGCAACACCAGAACGCCCAATCCTCTCCATCCATCATTAACTTTTGGACTTTTTTGGGCAGTCACAGTCTCACTCGGACGAGTCCCCATTTTTTAACTCCCTTCACACAACAAACAGTCGCCTCCAAATCAACCTTCCTCTTTTTCATTACATGAGATTTTTACAAATCATCCCCTAAATTCTGATTAATTCTAAATTATCCACCGATATTTTATTGATTCCCAAATTCCCTCAAATTTAACATTCCTGACACGCCGTACAACAATTACTTGAATGACCCTCAAATAAATCGGTGTGACCCAGCTTCACACATTCAAATTGAACGGTTCAATCGTATGTAACTCGTATTTTTAAAAAATCCCCACTACCCGTCCACACTCAACAATTTTCCCTGCAACTTATCTCAATGATCATTCCTCCAAAATTCTGTCAATTTAGTTTAATTTGGATATTCCTCCTTCCGGAATTTCTTCTCTGGGTCATCCGAGGTTCTTTCACTTGGATCTACCCCTCCCTCTAAAACGGATCCTACTTTTTTAAGGGGGATTCCATTTCCTCCCTGTCCAAGGAACAAGGAAGAAACGTTTAAGGAATCCATAAAGAACGAGAGACACACACAGATTTCGTAAGAAATTTTGTAAGGGATTGGATGGCTTCTCTTTTAACTCAAACGGCATGTCTCCTCAGTTCTTTGGCAGTGGCAATGGCAGTGGTAAAGACGGTTTGACAAAAAAAGAGAATTGAATAGGTAGGGAGTGTTTACAACCACAAAAGATCCACCATGAGTGAATAGTGTGTGTGTGTGCCATTATCTAAAGTGGGTCCCCCCCCCACCAGTATTATATGACCGAGAGAAGAGAAGTTTTACTGGGATGTAATCATGGCCGAATGAAGCATCTTCATCATCCATACAGTCCTCCGTCATTAAATTCCCTGACTTCTGCTTCTCCTCCTTGTCCCAAACTAAACACTAAATGGGAGGATGGTCTAATGCTCACTCCAATCGCATACTCCTCATTTTTTTTCTTCCTCCTCCAAATTCATTGCTTCTTTATTGACGATTAAGATTCCTGTGGCTTCTTAAAAGCTGTAAAATAATGTTTGTGTGGAGAGAGAGAGACACACACTGATATCACTACATAAGTATAAAAGAGAGTGATCGAACGTGTGTGTGGAAGAATGAGCCATTAGGAAAGAGGTACGTAAGAAAGACATTTTCGAATTAAAAGAGAGAGAGAGAACAGTTAGGACAGAAAGAGAGGAAAAAATGAATAAAAATAAGAAATAAAGAAAAATCTCCTCCTCGTCACACTCGAGAACCTTTGTCTCTTCTTCCCCTCTCCTCCTCCTCCCTCTTCCTCCTGTTTATGTGTTGTCAACAAATTTTTATTATTTCTATTGACATTTAAATGAACGGTGTGTGGATGAAGAGAGACAATCGTTTTTTTGGAGGAGGAGAGTTTCCGTCTTTCATTTTTTGGACAATGCACTCCCCTACGAATGAGGAGGAAGTGAAGAGGAGGATGACAATTAATACAAACTGTCATTATTTGAGAACAAACAGAAATAATTATTTGCAAATTTCAATTGTTGTAAATTAGACTAAATTTACATTGAATGGATGGTGTCAGTAGTACATAAATTCCACTATGTAATTTAAGCTGAAGGGAATGAAAGGACTTTACTTATTATGACTAATAATCAGGTGCAATTTAAAGTCAAAACTTTGAATCCTTCGAAAAATACCAGAGAAATATGAGAGAAAATACGAGGCGAGGGTTTTTACTGGGCTTCAGACAAAATTAAAGTACGTAGTAGTTTCTGATTGGTTAAATTTGTTAATTAGATTTCCATCTCAATGATCAGCTTTTTAGCTGGGAGTGAGATTTTTCTTGTTCACTTTTTCGAGAAAGTTTTGAGATGCCCTGGGAGGAATTTTCAAAGTGTGAATTTTAGGGAAAAAGAGGGAAAGGAAATGGCTCAAGGGTCCTTCGTCTGACAATGAGCTTGTTAATAACAAAAAAATAATAAATGAAGACTACTAGTGTGTATGTGGCTAGACAGTCCTCATGAGGTTAAAAAAGACAAGGAATGTGTGACTTGGTATTTACTTTGACTAACGAAAGGCCTCGTAAGGCCTCAACACACACACACACACACACTGTGGTCACATAAATATTTCACACGGAAAACTGCAATAAATAAAATTCAAGACGGTTTGAAAATTCTCACACATCTCTCTCTCTCTCTCTCTCTCTAAGCTAAGTATGAGAGAGAGAGCAGCTGTTGGAAAATTAAATTGACGCTTTAATTAATTCGAGATAATTGGAGTTTATGGGCGACTCTTTTTTCCCTTCTTTCTCTCCATTTTCTTCCCCACACTACAACACACACACACACACACACACAAAGGCTTGTGATCCTGGGGGGCTTCTCCAACACCTCCGTGCAAAATTCTTTCGAGTGGTTTGAAAAAAAATGACAAGAAAATGATAAATCGGGTTTGACTACACCAAGGCACACACAATGTGTACTGTTCGGGTTTAGTAGTGTATTATTGTGACAAAGACGTGTATGTACGTTTTGAGGATTAAAAAATGGGATGTGGACGTGAGGGGATTTCTTTGTTCTTGAAATGATAAATATATTTGTGGGACTTTTTTTACCTGCACTACTTTAAGACGGATCAAGTAAAACGAGATTACACTGAAACTGGACAGGGTCTAAGGATGGTTAGGTCGATGTGTGTGTGCACTGGACCATTTAGCACAACAATTAAGATCCTCCCTCTTTATCAGTCTACACATTTTTGCACTTTACAGATTACAGGAACTTGTGTTCATTTGGCTAAATGACAGGGAATGAAAGAGGATATCAAATTAGTTAAATTTATAAGTAGGCAAAATATTTTGACATTTTGTGTGTGTGTCCTCCGGGTGAAATATCCATTGGATTGAGATATTCTTGCATGAATGGAGTTCTTTTTGACAAAGAGAAAACTGTACTCTCTGTCTTGATTATCATTATCCTCAACTCAACATGACTTTCCTATTGGGTAACCTTATACAACCTAACCATTAAAAAGAATGAATGACAGTCTGTTCAGTTACTAATTACTCCATTCTTTTTTCTTCATGATATTGTGACTAATGTCCAAGAAAAATGTCCTCCTTCTCATGACACCTAATTAACAAGTTGAATATTATTGTAATTATTGGGATAGGACTTCCGTCCTCATCCCACAATTATTATTAGTAAATAATTCTCTCTCCGTTTCATCCACTAATGCCAATCAACAACAGCCAAATCCACTTAATAATGGTACATCACAAATGTTTGTGGTACACAACATGAAAGACTAGAGGAAATTAGTAAAGGGGTCCCTTCTCCTCACGAGAGTCGGTGGACCAGATTTAAATACATCTAATTTACAATCTAATGAGTTGGAAGGAAGAAGAAGAATCCTAATCAAGTCTAACAATAACTGGACAAATTAATAAATTATTCTGATTCCTCGTATTGAACAATAGAGAAACAGAGACTAACGAATCTTCACACTCTAGATTTGCTGAAAGGCCAAAACAAATACAATTAATTTTTCCTTCATAGTTCATTGTGAGTTGTGATTGGTCAGTCTAACATTTGAAATTTGTAAAAAAGAAAGAAAGAAAGGGGAAAGAGTGTGAGAGAGAAATTGCACAATAATTCAGGAACGATATGGATCAACAACACCTGACATGAGATGTGAAACAGAGAGATGACAATAATAATAATTATTGTCATCATTGCACATTAAAATAATGAGAGAAAGAGAGAGAGAGAGAGAGATTGTTGAGTGTTGGAGTACAGAAAACGCAGGGGTAAATCATGGTAGGATGTAACGTGATGTCTTATCGTATACAAACATTTTCTCTCTTTCTCTTACTCCATCCCCTCATATCATCCTCATGTGTTTGTCGTCCTTGTTTGCATGCAGCCGTACTTTACTGTTTCTCTGTTGTTTGTTTGTAAAAAATTATCCTAGTCATCCTATCACCCTTCGTCAGACATGACACTGTCTGTTGTGCATTTTTACTTGTTTGGGCTTGTTGACGAACGACAATGACTCAAGTTTGCACTGTCATTTCTTTCGGTACATAGTCCTCTCTGTCTCTGTCTCTCCTATCCACTATCCATAGTCATAGTACAGTGTAGTGTGGACTCTACTTTTTCGCCAATTTCCTCCTCCTTCATTTGATCTCCATTCACTCAAAATTGAAAAAAGGAGAGAGAATGAACAACGCTACATCCAATCCTTTTATCATCATCATCAAACACGGCTTGTACACTACAGTACGGTTACCTTACTTTATTGTCTACAGATTTATTCAATTACTATTTGCATGTGAAATGCAAACTTTAACTTGTGTACCTACACCTTCCCATGTATGTATTCAATTGTGTTGTGTTTGTGTGGTAGATGCAGATTTTGGTGCAAAACAAGTTTTTTCTCATTTTGAATAAGAGAAAAACCAAATGTGCAAGAATTGACAGGATTTTTGTAGGGGAGAGAGAAAGACACGCAATAAACTACATGTCACAAAATGAAAACTAACTACACTAAGTAGCTACTGCACGGCACACACACACACACATTGTAGTAATAAATGCTCAAATGCTTTTGTTGTAGTAGCAAATCGACTTGACTGACTTTGCATGATCCATGTAATCTAAATGGTATTTTTATTGAATCAATGTTCATTCTCTGTCCACATTGTTTGTTGTGTGGTGTGTGTTTGTGAACTCATTCCCATCTGTGTGTTTGTTTCGTTGGGACAAGGCTATGAATATCAGCATACAGTATGTGTGTGTGTATAATTAAAGTCGTCAGCACAGTCAAACATAAAACTCACACTCTCACATTAATGTAGTACAAGTTAAAAGAGTTCTCTCGTCGTAATTACGGTCTTTTACGAATAGAGTGGAGTAATGTGCGAAAAAATGTAATACAATATGTACTTTACGTAGAACACACGGATATTGTAGAAGGTATTTTGCAAAAATTCTGATTACTGACTCCTGCATGACGGACGGACATTTTTTGTCTTGACTGTGATTGATGAAATTGGAAAAAATGAAGCACTTTCTGACGAGAATTTTTACAAAGTAAAATCTATTCTCTCATGTTTCAAGTTTGTACTTCACATTCCCTCCCCTCTCTGTCCACCCTCACTGCAAATGTTCCATTGTTTCCTCATATGTGTCTTCTCCAAGGCTCCTTCTTCTGTTACATTTCTGTAGAAAAAGTCTTGGAAAATAATAATAATGGTAATGGATTAAATATCTTTTAATTACATCATAATGGTTATTAATTTCTGTTGAAAAATGATAAGGACTGATGCGGGCGGGCGGGCAGACATGGGATGAACATAAATAATATACCTCTATATAAGTATTTACATGTGACATATCATGGCTAAAAATTGTTTTGATTGACGACGATACATGGTCCTTTTTTGGGTACTTCAAGTCTACACAGAGTGCTGTCTACCAGTATAAACAGGCAGACAGAGAGAGAGAGAGAAACAATCAAGAGTGAAACGGCTCACCGGATGTCCATGGGAAAATATTGTCAGCTCACATACATGTTACACATACAAAAGACAACCGTCTTCTCTCTCTCTCTCTCTTTTGGTCTTCGGAGCGGAACGAAGAGAATTCCTTCACGTCATTCACTATAGGAGTAGTACAAAGGGAAACACAGTAGTAAGTAGTCAAGGAAGAGGGAGAATTTCTACAGAATATCTATGAAATGTTAAATGAAGGACAGCCTTCTTCTTTTTACAACGACCAACAACTTTATTACCATTATTATATTGCAGTATAGTGCTAGCATACCATATATTGTACTACACTGCCTTCTTTTGTTTTTATTTATATATGTGTATCATTATATTACCAGTCTCCATTCCTCCATGGAAGGGAGAGAGAAAGAAAAAAACCGAATGTTACAATAAACCATGTAATTGCAGACAGACAAACAATTACATTTCCCCTCACGATATTCAAATGACAATCAAAATTCAGTCTAATTTTTCCCCCACTACAATATGATGTATGCAAAAACATGAGGATTTGGTTCAATTTTTACCTTTTATATCCCTATTGTTATAATTAATTATAAACATGTAACATGTCATAAATAGTACTATGGATATACCTAGTCAAAATACTAAGTAACATTGTAGTGAAGATTTGGGAAGGCAACAAATGGTGCACAATAATAATAATAATTCATTCATTAGATGACATCATTTTCATGTCTTTAGTCAAAATTGAAAAGATTTGAATAAATTACCAAAAAAACTCATTTTATATTTACCTATTTACACGTTTTTATGTACTTACTTATATATTTATATGTATATCAATTTTACACATGTCAATTGGTCTCTTGGTCTCGTGGAACCAACGGAGTCTTATTCTCCCTATGATCCGTCACAGTTTCAACTACATCAACCTTGTCTAGTCTGCTCCTTTTTCTTTTCTTATTCTCCTGATCGTTGTTGGTAGTCGTGGGGCCAGTCTTGATCTTTTGTGGTTTCATTTTTCTCTTCCTTGGTGTCTTGGACTTGGTACTGGGATGGTCAGGACAAATCCAAATCCCTGACGGGACAGAAGATAATCCAACACAGTCAGCATGGTAAGCCTTGTCGCATTGTGGAGCTTCACAACACATTAATTTATCACCTGTAGGAAGGTTACACAATGTCATTAGTAAATTATTTAATAATTATTGTGCATTATTTTCACCGGTCCGCAAATGGTCAAAGTCATCCGTAACTTCTACACTTCATTTGCAGTCTCATGGTTTTTTCAAGCTACACGCCAGAAATCTTAGTCGGAATCTTACCGGGGTAGGAACAAATCTCACAGTACTCTTTCCACTCCTCATCCTTTCTTAATTGAGAAGGTGACAGCTCAGACATCTTTAAAAGAAAAATAATTCATTTTATCCTTCAAGAAGAAGAAAGAATCAACTATTGCACCCCCCCCCCCC
>WJFB01000659.1:0-52132 GCA_009870185.1 Pygmarrhopalites habei | reverse complement strand
GAGAGGGTCAGTTGCGAAGGGGTGTGTGTACTGGCGCTTGGGCCGGGTTGGGTGCAAAGGGAATACCTAAAGTTACGGTCTAGGGGCCGGGTATTCCCTCCCTCTGTGTGCACACCGACTTGGTTCCTTGTCTGGTTACTAAATGGTGACTTGACCGGGGAATCCCCGAAGGCGGTGAATTCGGTACCCTCAATTTTTGTCATGTAAAATTTCACAAGTTTAACTATTTCTTTAAAAACATTCATTATTGTGTGTGTTCTTATTATTTATTTTTAATGTGTGTGCACTTTTTACAGTTTGTAAAAGTGCCGTTTGGGGTTTTCATCAATTTTTTTTTACAAATTGAGTCTAATTCGTGATCGTAAGTAACAACAGGTTATTATTAAATCCCTCTGTATTTAAATATTCCTGGGGTCGCCTTCGGGTTTTTTAGTCTATTTGGGTCCCGACAAGTCCAAAAAAAATTGTTTCGGTCAGTGGTGCCATGATGAATGAAACCGTACAAATTTATGAACCTGTTTACTTAATTATGGATACAAATTTCTTTAAGGCATACTGAATTTGGGTTTTTGAGGAGAATAATATGAACAATCCATAATTGAGATGGCTTGATGATCATACTTTGTACTTGTGTTTCCCAAAACTCTCCCCGGTTTGGGAAGAAAGTCGGTGGAAGGGAGACAGAGTCTTGTAGGATGGGATGGTGGACGAGGAGACATGTACATGGCCGAGAGATAAAAACATGTTATTGTGGGTTTTCAAATGGACCATTACATAGATACATGTATGTTTGTTATTCCGCTTCAAGACTTTTGGATTGGGTGATCTTTTGTCGACAATTGCCTCTAGAGTGAAGAGAAAAGAAGTGAACCACTTTCTTTCCCTCGTGGAAACACCACCACCACACACACAAAGTCAAAGAGTCTCTCTTTCTGTCTATACATATATATGAGAAGAGAGAGTGAGTGTGTGTGTGCCGACCTTCTTCACAAATAGTCACACGGGGAGAACTATAACATAACATAACTCCCGGCTTTCTCTCTCTTAACTTTATTTCCTTCCATTAAATAGGGTCAACAGCTTCATAAAGCCACCATCACAACTCATAACCTCTCCCTCCCATCCACTCTCTCTCACACACACAGAGAACCTCCTTGTCTCTCACTTTCTCTTTCTCTCTGTCGATAAATGTGTGCAATTTTCTGATATTTTTTCTCCTCATTTTTTATCTGAAACTCCCCATTCTTCTCCACCCCTTCTCTTTCAACTTCCATACACTCTCTTAACCCAAACTCCATTTGTCTACTTTCTCTCACACACGCACACACAAAGAAAGGGAGGAGGAACCAAGGGCAAGTCATTTTGTCAAAATGTCAGCCAGTTACCTCACACACACACACACACACTTGATTAGCCACCACTTTGAGTGAAACATATTACAGCTCATTTTTGAATGAGTAAAACTTTCTCCACTTGACCCCTTCCCCCCCCCCCTCATTTTTTAAATTGAACCATTCAATAAATTATCAATTAATTTTTAACCCGTGATGATCATTAAATATGCGGCAAAATAAATTATTTTCTACATTTCAGACTTTTCTTTACAACATTTTTTTGTTCATAATTCAAATTTTGAGACCACACGCCACTCAAAATATTTCGAAGTATTATGAAACTCTCATTACAAAATAATTAATATCCAGCTTTATTGAAATGCATGGACCTTATTTTTTACGTAAGTATATTATCTGGAACATTCAAAATTGAACTCTCATTTATAATCAATCCTCTAAATCTCACCACTGAATTGCATTGTGAGGGTGAGTACAAGGTCAAAGTAATTTTACTGCACGATATTATGTAAAATACAATTTCATTATGTTGATCACTCAACACACAGACTCAGTCAGAGTTAGTGGAACCACACAATCATAGTCCAATTTGTACTGTAATTCCCTCCGCGACCCAGTATGTACTCGACTCGACTGTTTTCATGGATATTCAAGTGGAGAAAGAAGGAGTTAAGTGTGTGTACTTTAGCACTATAAAGGAAGAGAGAGAAAGAGAGTGAAACGTTGTGTGTGTGTGGGTTAGACTAACGGGAAGCAGGATATAATGTTTGCTCCAGTGCATCCACACAAACTAAATTAGTTGAAATTGTTGATTGTAAAATGAATTCCAGTTTCCAGTTCATTTTAATTAAGCAAATCTTTACACCCTCTCCTCCCCCCATTTCCCTTTCTCTCTTTCTCTCCTTTCACCAACATTTGAGCTAAAGGCCGGGGAAAAGGAGGATAGGATCCTATCCTATCATCCACACACACACCCTCTCCTCTGAGTACGTTCCACATGAAATTTCACCTTCTTCACAATAGTAAACGTGATAAAGATGAAGGGGGAGGAAGCACTAAAGGAACAAAGTTATTGAAATGGACACACACACACTTTCTGACTCTCTCACATGGGAAGGGGAGAATGGGTCGGTTATTAATTAATGAATCAATTTTACAGTTGAGAATCGTGGCAAGAGGAGAAAGGGGAGGAGGGGAGAGGAGGAAATCCAAGTATTCACAGTCATGATTTTGAAAGTCGGTAACTACCCAATTTGAGATTCACAGTGGAACTTGTCCCGGCCATTTCAATAATAGAAATTGTTCCTTTACACCCGAAAATGTGTAGAATAATTATGATGGAAAATACCAGGTAGGAGAGAGAACACACACGCACACTCCCGTCCTGCATGTGTGTGCCATATTATAATACATACAGTCACATGTGTACAGTTGATGGCTCCTAGTCATTTTCGTAATAATCATACGAGTGAAAATTGGAGGAGACAACCTATGAAACATTTTGGGTCTTACCCTCTCTCTCTCCCCTTTGCCCTGTCGGCCCTTCCAAGGCACAGTCCTGCCTACAGCCTGACTCTGACTCTAGTCTAGCCTATTTGGGAATATCCCATCGTTCTCGAGAAAGTCGTATTAGAAAGCAATCTCCGGTTACTTTGTATTGAATTTCCACTTTCTCCCACCAACATCACCCCCTCCCTTCCCTCCCTTTTCTTCCAAAAGTTTATTTTATAAGGCCAGGATTTTCTCTCTCTCTCTCTCCCTCCCTCTCTTCACACACAACACTCGTACATCTATATGTATAGACACACACGCTCTAATATAGAAATGGACATTAGCTCCGTCTCTCTCCAACTCATCGTCAAATCAACAGCTGAACTTGAGCTGCTGAACCATTTCATTTCATTTCAGGGAAGCAGGGAAGAGAGAGAGAGAGGGGAAGAGTGTGTGTGTGTGTGTGTGTGTGAGGGAGGACTAGGCCTGGAAGGTAATAGTTGGTCTGGACTCCTAGTGGCCGCGTTAATAGCTTTCTCCGTATAAACTTCATTTTTCTATTCTCACTATAAACTCGGCAGCCCTCGCTCTCACTCCCGCCCTCCCCCTTAATCTCTTCTCTGGGGCTGTTCCCCGTGTGTGCCCATGTGTGTGTGTGTAGCTTGTACACTTACTTACAGTCATACAGTTATGTTATGCCATGTGTTCAAATTTCTATTTCTAATATTCTCTCCTCTTTCTCCTCCTGGTTGCCCAACTTTATTCCATGTTCTCATTCCGTCGACTCTGGGAAGAGAAGAGGAGGAGGAGGAGGAGGAGAAAAGAGAGATAGGAAGGTGCGGGAAGGAGCCCAGCAGAATGGGATTGGATGCTGGGATATGGCTTGATTTGTTACACATGAAATGCGCCATTTCTAATCTCGCAATATCCATGCAGGAATAGCGAATATGTGTCTCTCTTTTCTGTGTATGTGTGTGTGTGTGAGTGTATGAAAGAGAGAGTGGGAAGGACCATTTTCAATTTATTCCTTCAATCTGCTATATATAGGAGGAGGAGGAGGAGGAGGAGGAGGAGGAGGAGGATGAGAGGAGGATGGAGGATGAAGGAGAACCCACTTCGAATGCATTTCAAAGTGAAAAGAAGGCATTGACGCTCCTTGTCTACTTGTGTTCCCTATCAGAGGTTACATACCTTTCCATCATCTGTCTTCTGTTTATGTACACAGTGGATGTCCCACTCCCCCGTCCTCCTCCTCCCTTCTGCTGTGTGTCGTTTAGTTTAGATCCCTTCTCCCCCTTTCATATCACAAGGACACAGAGTAGACTAGTCTGCCTTTCTCCACAGTTCCTATGGGGACTGATTTGTGTTATGTGAGAGAAAGAGGGAGAAAGGGGAGGGAGAGGGGAAAAAGAAAAAAGTGGATGCTGAAATAAATTTTTTTCTACCGACCGCCTTTCTCTCTCCTCTTTTTTTTCTTACCACCCACCACAACCACAGGATGAGCGATGACTGTGTATGGATTGTCAATAGCCATTGGTAAACAGTGACGAAGCAGAAGAGCTTTTTGTATAATAGAAAATTGAGAGAGAAAGAGATGAATGTTGGAAGACAGGACAAGATTAAAAAATCAAAAAAATCCAACTCACTCTGTGTGTGTGTGTGGACACTCTTCACTCTCGCCCTCATCGTCTTGGAGAAGGAGGAGGAGGAAAAATCGAGGAGGAATTCAATGGGATTCATCATGGTCATCTCTTGGATGTCATTTGAAATTTAAATGATTGTTTGGTTGACCAAGATATAGCAAATGATATTGAGATTGCCCATCATATATATTATAAAGAGGAGAAATCTGTGGACAATGAAACCATGTAAGTCTCTCCTCTATTTGTGTGAGGAGCTTTTCAAAAGTGCCATTCTATATGTATCTTCATTCGAACAGTTCCCTTGGTATAATCTCTCCCTGCATACCAACGTATCTCTGAGACTCAGTTGGCTCTTGCTGTGGTTTCCCTCAGACTTACGAGAAGGCATTCACTGTATATTGAAAATCAAAATCAAACTCTCGCCTCGAATTCTTCCCTCTTATCGTCCCCTCCTCATCCTTGTGACTCAGACTCTTCTCGAGTTCCAGGAGAAAGTCATCAAAAGATTGTCTCTCTCTCTCCTTGGAAGATGTCCTTGGTCCTCCCATTCCATTTCCTTTTTCTTGGTCGCTCCAATGACCAATGTCAATGTCGTTCTTCGTTCCTGGACCCTGTGTCAATATAATAATGTTGGTCGTCTTGGACGCTCCAGGATGACTGGCGAGACTTGTTCCTTCTTCCTCTCTCTCTCTCTCTCATGAGCAATAGCCTGGACGATGACCGAAGCAATAAGGTTGAGAGTGAGATGAGTGTATGTTGTATGTTGAGAAATCTTCCACACACACACTGGAAAAGAAAGGAGAGAGAGAGAGAGAGAGAGAAAGTTTACCTATGGACAAAATGACGTCGTCATTCCACTCTCCTCTTATTTTTCTGCTCTTTTGAATCCTTCTTCCCTTCTCTCTCTCCCCTTCTCTCTCTACCCTCTTATTGAAGTCAAGCTGAGCTAACAAGTTATAGCTAGGAGCGGAGTATGGCAATCGCAAATAATAAATGTAGAGAGCGAGGAAGGCTAGTCCACTACCAGTACTAACTTTAGCGTTGAGAATATACCAGGATAAAAAAATATTGGAATTTTGCAGTCTCTCTCTCTCCCTCTCCTCCCAAAACTCCCTTACTTCTTGTTAACTTTCTTCCTTTTCCCCCACAGATACTCTCATGTGTGTGTGTGTGTGGCTAAAACTATAAAAGAAGAAGCTCAGGGATTTTCTTTCCCATTATTAAATGCTGATGCTCAAACTCGAATAGAATATTGCAAGGAAAGAGATTTTTCCTCCTCCTTCGCTCTTCTTCGAGAGAAGAGGGAAGAGAAAAAAAATAATTTTCTTGGACATAGTCCATTCCTACTTGAAAATATTATTTATCTAGGAGTCCCGAGTCCGGGTCACGCTCTTGAACTGACTCAGGTATTTTTTTTTGAAAAAAAATAAATGTGAAGAAAACATGGATTTTTATTTGGAACTTTCTTCTTCCTCCTCCTCCTCTTCTGCTTTTGCTCTCTATCTCTACTTTCCCCAACTTTCTCACTCTCTCTGTTCATACAATGATCAACACCTAGCCCTGAGGCCACTTGAGAAAGAGAGAAAACTTTTCCCTATACACACTCCACCACTTTTTCCATGTAGCAAATGGAAAGAATAAGAAAAGAGAAAAGAAGAAGATGAAGGAAATGAAGAGCTGCTTCAAAAAATGCGTTCATTGTCTTCATTATGACTTTCTCTCCTCTTCCCTTCTCTCTCTCTCTCTCTTCCTCCACTCGACGTAATTGTAAAAGTGGATACAGGGACTTTGGGTTGGTGGGTGTGGAATAACACATGTACATATAGATTGTGTCTAATATAATGTGTGTAGTATGACTTAAGCCCAGGCACATGAAAAAAGTTGGCTAAGCTCTGCTCTGATTTTTGGTTATTGCTGTCGCTATTAGGCCTCCTCACACAAAAGAAAGGAAGAGAGAGAGAAAGGAAGGAGGGGAAAGGTGGGAGAGGCAAGCTGACTCTCTCTCCTCCTCTTACTATGTATTTTCTCTCAAATATTTTCTATTGAGTTTGTCGAGTCTCAACTGTGGTGCAGCAGAAGAAGCAGTCCTGTGGAGAAAGCCAAGAGTTGAGAGAAAGGATTTCCCCCTTTCTTTCTCTCTCACTCTCTTAGAGGGAAAAAGCTTATTAAGTTTTATGAGAGTTGGAATTTTTGCATGGTACAGCAACTTGTGTGTACCTTGTGTGTGTGTGTCGTGTGTGTACATGCATGCATGGCTAGGGATGTGTAGGTGACTGACTGACTGTGTTTTGTGTGTGTCTGTGTGTGAAGGGAGGGAGAGATGGAGATAGAACTGGGGAGTAGATTAAATGGCTGATGGTTTACTGATTTCTGGTAAATTGACCTCTTTTCCTCCCCCCACGCTGTTCTCAAATGCCCTCATAAAGTTGACACTGTCGCAACCAATACAATGGGAGACAATGTGCTGTTTTTGTATTGTCTTTTCGGCCTACTTGCCATGGAAAATCGCCTCTCCTCTTCCTCACCTCTGTCTTTGTTTTTCTCTCTCACACACAGACACACACATCTACACATTTCTGTCATCATAGCTTCAGATTGCTTCCCTCTAATTGCCTCACATCAAAATCTATGGGAATATCAACTATACACACACTCTCATTCCTCCCGCCCTTCATATCTCCTCGTTTTCCTCCCTCCAACATCAACTACAGAACTGAGGAACAGTTCAAAGTGTACAGTTTGAATGCAAATGCAAGGAATACACACACACACGCACGCACACACAAACAGAGGAGCGGAAATTATGTGAAGGTACTTGCATAATTTACACTCACCCAACATTTGCATTTGTCTTTAACCTTCTCTTTCCCCTCTCCAGCCAGCAATTCCCCATCTACACCAAAAATCTCGGCGGTCCTCTCCAATCCCAATCCTTTTTATTTTTGACTATCCAATTGTCATATTTAATGGAAAACTCACGCACACATCATGTCAAATTGGAACGATAAAATATTTTCCCAATCGGTGGATCTTTCAAGTGCTTTTTTCGGTCAGTTGGCCACTCTCCACATGCATAGAAAATTCTCCTTTTTTACTTTCTCCCAAGAGGGAAGGATGAAAGGATCCCTTTTTTGTCCTTCATCCATTATTCATCACGTAATTACTTTATAATTTATAATATACAAAATGATGGGGAGAATAAATATTTTCTATAGAATCATTTCTTTCACACACACACACACGTATACACATGTACGTATGTGTGTTCAGAAGGAGGACCATTAAGGATACTCGGTCAGAGTACGCCTTTGTGTGGGAAGAGGGGTTGAGGCTGGAAAGATGGGAATTAAGAAATAAATTTTGTATTGTAAATAAGCTAGGGACTGACTGGTCGTTGGGTGAAGGAGGAAGTGTATGGCAAATTGTCGTGTGTATCGCATAGTATAGGAAGTAGAAGTTGGTGGATGGAGAGAGAGAGATTTTATCCCATAGAATTCTATCCAGAGATCCAGTGAGAGGAGGAGAAAGTTGAGCCACTCTCTCGGTGTACATGTAATTCTATACAAAGTTTATAAACGTATATAGTTCCATTGCTCTGTACTTTCTCCCTTTCCCTCTTTATGTACACGACTTGTGTAGACGGGAAGTTAAGAGGGGGGAATGACTTGACTTTGACTTGGAGTAAGCCATATATGGCCATAGTTGTCGAAATCGATTACTGGTGATTAACGAGGTGCTCCCTGTTATCAATAACTTGGCTGTCACTTGCCAACCTGAGCGTATCCTTTATTTAAGCAGCATCTTCTTTCTCCAAAATCTTTCTCATTTCTTTCCATTCCATCTCATCCCATCCCCATCCCCATCCCCTACACCCTCTTCCCCTCCACCCACACCCATGTACATCCAGTCGCTTTCATTTTTACATACACATAACCACTACCGCCAGTCCCCCCTCCACCACACACTCACACACACACACACAGTCAGCCTACTGAGGAGGGAAGAAGGCGGAAAAAAGGAATGGAGACTGAGGATGGCACTGAAGTGGTTACTCGAGCGCCTAATAACTAGTTCTTCTTAATAATCTCGATGATCCTCTCCTCCTCCCTCCTCCTCTTGTCCTCCAGAGATACAGTGGGAGATAAGGGGGAAGCCAGTCTGGCTGAGGAAGAACATTGTTCAAATTGCGAGGCGGCGGGCGGGCGTATCGACATCGACACAGGAAAAAAATAGCATGTCTACAAAATTTCTATAAGACTCTCCCCACCACAAACACACACTCACTCACCCTCACCCTCACTCACGGAGGATGGTATGGTATATGTATAAAGAGGTCGAGACATGATATCATTCATCGAGCCAATCGTGCTTCAAAAAATATTCACCATGAATCATGATCATCTTCTTTAGTTATCAACTGAGCATCCTACCACAAAAAAACCCCCCTCAGTCTTCTACCCTCTTTCCTCTCTCAAATGCATACTCCTTCTATGTAATATGGATGCAGTGCAGTATATACACACATGTATGTTACAGAGAAAGTTGTTTAAAAAATTCCCCTCCTTAAAAAAATTCTAAATCGGAATGAGAAAAAAGGGCAGGGAGAAAGAGAGAGAGGGATTGTCACAAAATTCTGTTTTAAATTTGTGACACTATATCCCGCCGTCCACACACGCAGTCAACATTCTCGTGTAATGGGGGTGATGGAGGGAGGAGGGAAAAATGAGGAATTCATTTGGAATTGAGAATGAATAATTGAGAGAAGGAGAGACACTCAGAACGTCATCAAATTCCAACTCACACACCCACACAGTTGCACATGAGAGAAAGGGAGAAGTGGGCTGTTGGGATGTGAGTGAGTGTACGGTGAAAGGTGTTATGCTGGCGGCGATGAGTAGTGGTGGTGTGGAGGTGGAGAGGTCAATTATAGGAGAAGAGTGTAAATCGGGGACTGAGTCAGATTACTGTCACTCTACTCAGTTGTGAATGAATAAGTAAACAAGGTTCGGGAATACACGTAATAAATTCAGTAGATTATAAAGCACATTGTGTCATCTAGAAATGTCATTCCTTTCCCTCCCTCCCTTCAACACACACACCACACACATCCCACACCAACTTTACTCCCTAGCCCAAGTATTTGGAGGACACGAGAGAGAGAGAGAAGGGCGGTTGATATGGTCTTATAAAACCAGAGAGAAAAAGATGTTGGAGAAGAGTAAAGAAGCTCAAGAAAAAAACTGAGAGATCGTGAATAAAATCTCCCTGGCTCCCCTTTAGTACAGGCCTGTATTTCTGAATAATTGATAGATCGGGACACAAGGAGAACAAAGCTCTCTCCCTCTTCCTTCCTCTCTTTTCCTCTTCTTCCCTCCTCCCCACTCCTTTCCTTACTCTTGAACCTCCAGGCTTTTGGCTTTGTATGACTAGAGGTAGAGGAGATCCATGCATATCATATACTCCCATTTTTCATCTCGTCTCATTTTTTCCACTCCCTCCTTTCCTTTCCCCCTTTCTTCCTCAATTCCAATCCACCCTCTCAAATTATCGTCTTCTGCTAGCCAATTTTCTATTCAGACCCACTTTCTCACTTCCTCCCTCTGCGTCTTCTCATCCCAAAAACTTTCGTTCCCTGATTTCATGTGTGCGGATGTGTGTGTGTGTGTGTGTGGGATGTGTACGTAAGAAATCAAAAGTTGTGGAAAGGAAAATTAATTAATTTCAAAAAACGTCAAACATAAGAACAATTAAGATCAAAGTGAAAGTGCAGACACGGAGAAGAGACGAAAGAGAGAAAAAATTGCTTTGGACGGAAAAAAAAGATTGAAAAAAAACAACAAGAGAAAAATTACTAATATTAAAATATTTTCTTTCATTTTTTTTATATAACATCAACCCTGTTATGTACCCTCCACCCTCACATTCATTCACACACACACATTCCTTCCAAAGAGAAAGAAAATACGGAGAAAGTAGCACAAACACACACTCAACCTTATAACTTTATTTGTTATACTTTCAAAAGTTTCTTTTCTTTTTTGACTCTGATCCCAAAGCCATATTTCTCTTAATTAGATTGATCTCATTCCCATTAATTTTATTCTTTCCATATTTTTTGTCAGTCTCACTGTCAACTGTTTCTTACGAAAAGTAGCAACAATTGTGACAGACATTTTCTTTTATTCTACTCTTCATAATTTATTTTCTGTTTCTTTTTCCCCTCTTTGAATCTTGCTAATTACGACTCTCTTCGAGAGTTCTTGGTATCCATGATGTGAGTCCCTTCATTTGAAGAGTGACAAATTAACATGATCTCATGTATCCTGACCTCATTTATCAAGGTCATGGAACAAAAGAAAAATAAAGAGAATTGTGAATATTTTTTATTATTCCATCCATTCACTCCCTGTCCAAGGAAAATTAATTCAAAAAAATACAAAGTAAAGAGAAAAAGAATTCCCTTTCTACGCAATGCTTTCTTCCCCTTCTAAATGTGTATACACAACAGTTTTAATTTCTGAGAAGGAAACCACACAGAAAGGAGAAGAGAATGAGAAAGGGTTAAATGGAAGTTGGAGAGGGCCTAAGAGAAATCCAAACACGGTAAATGAAGAAAGAATTCTTTCCTCCTCATTCTCTCCCATACTCAAATAGCTTGGGTTAAAATGAAAGGAGGAGAAAGTCATGGTTGACTTGCTGATGTTGTTGTCGGTAGTCCGTCTTTCTCTCTCTCTCTCTCTTTGATACGAGCCTAGAATGACGGGTTGTACGTGAGACAATGGAGAAAGAATAGAGGGGGAGAGGGTAAGGGAAAGGAGGGAGTGAAAAAGGTTCTCTCTCCTCCTTTTTTGGGATGTTGACCTGGTGAGAAAAAAGGAGGAGAAAGATTGTGCTGGAGGGGGAAGAACCTTAGATGTTTCTTAATCAAATAGTGGGTTAAGGGTTAAAAGACAGAATCCCACCGGTACACCAGGGCTCAACAGAAGGAGGAGGAGCAGCAGCAGGAGAGAAAGAAGGGATGGCTTTCTCTCTGCTTTGTGTGTGTGTATTTGATATTGAGGTAGAGGATCCTTGCTTCCCTTCCCACGAAAGTCCATGAGGAAACAAAGAGAGAGAGAGAATGACTCGAGGACACGAAGACTAAAAAGGTGGAGTGTGTAAAAATATACAGACAGACACACAGACACACTCATTGTCAGCTAGAAATGGTGGGTCTAGTTTTCTTGGAAACTTTGAGTAGTTGATATAGGCAACTTCTCTCTTCCTCCCTCCCTCTGTGTTTTGTAATACAAGGGGTCTCTCTCTCTTAGCAAGGAAATGACACGATGACCATCATTGCTCAATTGAGACCTTCATAACATAATAAATACATATATACAGAAACATACACGGAGAACCTTTTTTTCCGAGAGGGAGAGAGAGAATGGGCACTTGCGTCTTGTTGCAGTGGAGCGGAGAGAGGGAAGTTGTTTAGTAGGTTGAACTCGTCGGCTCGTCGTTGGTGGGAAGAGCCCACACACACACACACACGGTTTCTTTATCAGTTTATTATGAGTGGGGGAAAGCTAGAGGAGCATTATTGAAGGGACCTAAGTCTTTGTAAGTCGTTGGGAATAAAGTTAGCCGGATATTATGAAAGTTATAAGCCCTAACTCGGGTAATCGTCACCTTGTGAGAAAGTTTTCCCTCCTTCCCTCTCTCTCTCCCTCTCGCTTTCTTCTTCTTGGGTTGGCTTGACTTTCGTCCGCCCCGATGTGCTAGCTCCTTCTCTCACCGTGAGAGAGAAAATGTGTGTGTGTGTGTGTGCTAGGGCTGCTCCTTGCCTTAATCCCCTAGTCAAGGCACTGACAATAGTCTTGTCCATGAACCATTACACTCTCCTAATAGCTTCAACAATGTACTTTCGTACTTTCCCTAAGTTTTATAATTTACTACTGCCACTCCTCACTTCCTTCCTCCCTCTCCACACACACCCCCCACCCACCCCATACTGTATGTAATGTATGAGTCCACACACTCTCCTCTCTGAGAGTTTTAGAGATGTGGGGTTCATAGCCCATCATATGAGCACAGGAGGAGGTAAAAAAGAGAGGAGGAGGAAGTAAGTTTTGAGAAGAGTCATTGGTTCTGCTTGTGATTTTATTTCATTTTTTCTCACTCACGCTGACAGTCCAAGATAAAGTGAAATTGGAGAATTCTTTGTTTGCCCTCAACCATTCCATCACGTCCCCCTCCCACCCCATCTTCTCCAAGTGGAGAAAGTGGGAAAGGAGAGAAAGGGATTTGAAGAAACCTCCCGGAAAAATTCATTCAAGAGGAGAGACTCAACAGAAGAGAATTGAGACTGGAGGAGGTGGAAGGAATTTTATGATAATCTGTCGAATAAAGTGGAAACAAATGTCATCCCGAGCCACTATTACAATCCCCTGTACTTGTCAATAGTCAACAGTATGCATGGGGGAAAGTGAAAAGAAAAGGACAAGTTTTCTGACAAAGTTGAGAGAAACGGAAAGAGAGAGAAAATAAAATGGTCCGCATAAAATTTAGCCCAGGTCTCCAGACATAAATTCTCCACACACAAACACATGCACACACAGTTTGCTAGATTAGCTTGTGTGTGCTTATGGTGTATGTAGGATGTGGAGTGAACACACACACCCCTCCTCCCTCCCTCCCTGCTCATCTTAGTATGTTCAAATAGTCAACAATTTCCTTCCGGTCTTTTCATGAGGGAGACTTTGACTTTGACTACATTCACGTTCCACTTGAGAGTGTTTTAGGAGGGAGGAAGAGAGAAAGCTGTAAGCTTTCATTCTCATTCTCATGGTCATCATGACGTGATCAACTTAGTTCATGTATTGATAGTTTGCAAACTGGAGAGGAAGAGAAAGAGGGGAAAGCGTGTGGAGAGATAGAATGAAAAGAGGAGAGAGAGTACATTACCATTCTTTTATATGTCATCCCATCTCAAGGCTTTACTAATATAGTAAAATTACCCCTCGCACCAAATTACTTTCTTCTCTGTGTGCACTAAAATCCTTCTTCCATAAGTGTTTAAGTGGGCAATCTTAGCGAGATTCAGGATTACAATTCCTATACACACACACACGCACACACACTCAGTGGATAGGGATGGATATTATGCATAGAATGTAACCATAAGGTTCTCTTTAACAGTGTATGAGGAGGAGTCATTGACGTCCTCCTCGCTTTTGTCACAGTCACAAACTTGGGAGTCGTGGTAGTTACTTGAGTCATTCATTGCTCCACTTGAAATTCTCTTCTCTCTCTTACTCTTCTCGACTTTCTCTTTTCGAGGAGAGGAGGAGGAGGAGGGAACTGCATACCATAGCCCAGTCTCATTGAACCAACGACTTTACCCCTAATTTGGACTAGCTGCGAAGAATTGACTTTGAAGAACAAGAAACTTTTACGAGGAGCTGATTTTAAATTCAATTTGTTCACATTGAAATCTATAGCCTTCCCTTTTGTGTCTTTCCCCCCTCCACAAACACACACACACACAGTGAAGAAGAGGAGAAAGCGAACACACAGACACTTTCTGTTGACAGTCCAATTCATCTACAAATTCCATGGATCCACCCAAAGCAGAACCTACACTGAATTAACTTTCAATACGCCCTCCTCCTCTCATTCTACAGTATAACAACCTTCACCCGGGTTCATTTGAATTGTTCACCTTACCCCCTCACTCAATACCTCTCCACTTCTATCCTCCTCTTCCTCCTCATCACAATATGGTTAATTTAATTAGCATGATTTTATTGTACTTACAAATTCGTAATAATTTCCATTTCTCCCTCCCTCCCCCTCTCGCTCAATCCTTTAATTATTCTGGATCTTTGTCCAGGTTCCCCTTCACCTCATCTTCCTAGCAAACACAGACGAAGGGACACACACCCGAGTCCGCCCTGGAGGATCATAATATCTATAGATACACATGACACACATACTCCCATGTATGGAATGTGTTGCGAGGTCAAAATTAATTAGGAAAATTTTGTCGTCGTTATCCTTTGAATTCCAAGAGGAGGAGGAGTGGAATGGAGGGTAAAGCTGGCCCCTAGCTAACTGCATATAAATTAAGTGGGTTGAAACAATAATGATTTGCAATGTACACAAGAAGTCATGAGAATCCTTCCAGGTCGCAGGGAAAACGACTAGGAAAATTCTCTCGCCCTTTTCTTTTCTTTTTCCGTTTATGCTTGTGTGTCGATTGACTGTGGGGGTCATTGAGAGAGAAACAAAGTAAAATAGGAATTATATATACATAGAAGAGGAGAAAAAGAGAGAGAGATGTAACAAGTCGACAATATCTGGACCATCATAAAGGCGGTTTTATGGCAACCGCCGTGTACACTCCTCTACTTTCTCCACTTTCTCTCTCTTCCCGTTCCTATGAGGATGTAAGGGAATGCAGCTGATGATGTATATATACGAGGATAAATACTGGTACTCATCCGAGCATATGATTTACCTACAGGGTGTTGTCTACTCAAGCAGTGACTAAACTCCATTTTCCCCTTAAGATCTTAACAAGAATGCCCATGGAATTATATGGGAAGAGGAATTCTCACACACATAAACTCGACGCTCCTTTTCGCTAGTGGCTGTGGTTCCTCACTCTGACCTCCTTCCTCTCCTATAGCTTCTTGTTATTATTTTCTGAATTTAGATGTGGGCGTCAAATGGGCTCTCAACCCTTTCTCTCTCTTCCCTGCTACAAAGTAATGAAGTCCATGCATGTATGTACAATACATTGTGTATAAACAATATATACGCTTACATTTTCCATGCTTGGATATGTACCGCTTTCTCTCTCTCTTTTCCCCACAATCAGCTTCAATCAACATTGAGGGTCGTAGTTGGAGCAATGTTCTAAATTCCCCAAAATCCTCCCGCTTTCTCTAATGCCATGAGGATGTACATTGCATTTCTTTATCTTTGTACAATACATACGGTGAAGAATATTCTACCGTAAAACTTGGATTTTCCCTGTAAATTAAAATATGTTTTATTTCAGGCAAAGACATGAAATCAAAGCTAGAGAAAGAATTTGTATACAATTTGTTCATAATTCATACCCAAAATATTTTTATTATTTGAATGATCACTTTTCTCGGTTCCGGTTCCATCTATTAATTTTCCCTGTCTAATTTCAACATGGAAAAGTTGGGCAAATTACGACAATTTTGTGAGCATGTATGAATGCTTTCTCTTTCTTGGCCTACAGACCTACGAAACCTATTTACGGGACACAGAGCCGACGTCCCACTTCCATTGCCCTTGGACTCAAAGTTTTTTTCGAAACGTGGAACGGCTCTCTAGTTTTTCTTTGTAATTTTCACAGCATTAATAATACATTGTACGTCGTCAAGACATGTTCCATATTCCTTTCTCCAAACTCTTGATCTACCTTTCCTTTTATTCTTTTTTATGTCCCGCCCTTCCCCCTTAAACGCAAATTGGATTATAATTATAACACAACATTTTATGCATGAGCGGACAAACAAGGAGGAAGAAAAAAGAAAGAGAAAATACTCATGACATGAGATCAACTCTTTTTTTTCAAAAAAAGAAATAGTAGGATGTAGTATTATTATTCATACACTAAGGAGTATGTAGTAGTGTAAAGGGAGGTTGGGCCTCTAATTGATTTTACTGCAAAATTATTCTTTGTGCATACTTTACATGGAGGGGGAATGTCCCGCCTTTTCTCCAGCCCTCCTTTTCCTTTCCCTGTGGTGTGTGTATGTGTGTGTGAAGAATCTTCTTGTAATCCATGGAGAAAGGTATGTACTTTCATCTTTTTCAAAATGTGATCTTTAGCCTGGAAGTCTTACATACTCATATTTAAACTACACACACTCAACTCACAGGAGCCTCCTCTTTCTTCCTTAAACAGGAAATTAGATTTGCTCAGCTGGAAATTCTAGCCCAGACATTGCTCTCTCTCTCTCTCTCTCTGTGTGAGTGAGGATGTGTTTTTATGAAAATTTCATCATTCTTTTTTAAACTTTCTAAAAAGAAAAACCTTCTATCTCCTCGTCTCTTTCTCTTTTCCTCCTCTCCTCCTCAAAAGAGAGAGTCTTGGAGGAGAGAAATATTTTTTCTTTGTGCGAAAACGCATATTTTGGTCAGACATTTAAAATTCATTTCAAGAGAAACTAACTTGTTTTGTTGTTGTTGTGAGAAGAGAAAGAGAGAAATTCCTTTACAATACCCAGACCACAATCCTAAAGAAAGCACACACACATCGCCACATACCACAAAGTACAACAAGAACTTGACAAACTATCCATATGTATTCATAATATAGACAAGACACACACACACACAATGGACGTGTGTGTGGAATGAAGGAAATGAACCAAGTCTTGTGTAATTTATTTTACTATTTAATTTTACATTTAAGACTCTGGTATTTTCTCTTACACAGTCCACCTACAAACATGGAAATGTCTGTATAATCCACACACTCACACAATAAGAGAGAGAGAGTGAATGTGTCTTGGTTCATCCCCCTTGAAAAGGAAGAGAATGAGGGGGAGGGTAACTCATGATTTCCAAAAGCAAAACTCTTTCTTCAAGAATATGATGAAGATGGTAGAAGGGAGGGGAGGAAAAAAGTTTTGTGAAATTCAGACAGAGAAAACTGAAAGTCTTGTGTGTCTTCTCTTTGTTCTCTAAGACTCTCTCCTTCTTGCCTTCTTTTGGTTGTGGGAATTAATCAAGACTAAATATAGCCGTACGTTTTGAATGAATTAATTAATTAGCGGAAACTGGGAGTATAAAAAGTTTTAAAACACTAAATTAGAAAAAAAGAGCTTCAAATCATTAACTAGCTTAATTCACACGCCCTATCCCTTCCCTTTCTCCACTCCGTCCTCGTCAACTCCCTCCAAAAGATGAGATAGAAAATCTCACTTTTCTGTCTTCTTTTTCTATCACACACACGGAAATAGAGAAGAAGAAAGTCCTTAACAAATGTACAGCCCTCGGCTTGACTATGCATTCCTTGCAGCTCTCTGGAAAAAACTAGAGACTCCACACACACATAAAGACACACACAGATAATCATGCGAGAATCGGGAGGAGGAGGAGGATGAAGATGAGAGGAATCAAGAAGAAAAGTAGGGAGAAAAGTAAAAAGTAAGAGACTCCCTCTTTTCTCTCCTTCTCTGATGTGAAAATGGGGACTACTTGAGTGTATCCTTCAGGATTGGTATTGCTTGCTTGGCAGACAAGATGCTTAACGAGTTTTTCCGTCTCCTCCTCCCATCTCCTATTTTCTCTCTTGCTCTCTCTCCTCCAGTGTGGCTGCCTACTTGACAGTCGGTTGGGAGGAGGAGGAGAAAGAGGGGCTCCTCCTCATGATGAGCATGAATGAATGACTGTGTGGTGACGATGACGGTGAAAAATGAAGAATAGTTAGCATCCATCTAGATGAAGAGAGACCAATGAGTAATGGAAAGGAGGAATAATTTTTCCGGACGTTCTTTCTTCCCGCCCTCTCTTATTCCACACACACACACGCACAACCATCATCATCTCAACATATCTTGACACACACACACACACTATAAACATATTATGATACTCCGCGCTCTCTCTCTCAGGCATCATCAGCTCTTCTTTCCTCCTCATCCTCCTCCGGTTCAGTTTTCCCGTGACGATGAGAGACGGGAAGAAATCACAAGTAGCGATCCACACAACACAGACAGGCGGGAAGACGTCGGCCCACTTCTTTTCCTTCCTTCACACTTGAACGGTGTAACCCACTTGTACTTTTATTCATGCACCTTTTTTTCTTCCTTCCTCGTCTTCTCTCCTTTCAGGAGAGTCGAATCTGAACGACGAGCTACAGTTAGCAACTCCCTACACAAATAGACACGGGGAGTGTAGATTACACATTTTGTGTGTGTGTCTGTGTGTGTGTAAAGGGAGGAATGAGAGCAGAACGGAATCCGACACCCTCAAAATCCTCGTCTTTGGAAATAATGTCGAACCCATGGATCCATACATTGTATGTACAAAGAGTGTACAGCGTACACAGAGAGAAAGACACACACTCCGTGTGTGTGTCTTTCTTTAAAGGTTTTTTTCTCTCAAAATAAAATGTATACACGGTTTTTTTTATTTAAAAAAGAGTAGTAGAATGTTTTAGGTGAAGATTCCTTTTTGGGAGAAATGAAAAGAAAAAAGGCCAAGTTCGACAGAAGGAGAAAGCGAGGGAAAGTGGAGATAGATTTTGCTTAGTGTAAATGACGAAAAGCCTTTCTTTGCATGGACGATGGACTCAGTCAATGTTTTCTCTCTATGTTCCTGGAAAGTGATAAAAAAGACACTTGAGCTGAGGCAGTGCACACAACAACAACAACAGCCTCCAAAGAAGAATGCAAGAGAGAAACTTAAAGTGATAACGTGTACACATATGTACACAATTCATGTGTGTACATCACAAAAAAAGTGTCTTTGTGTGTCTTGTGTGTTTGGGAGGAATAGGGATGGAATAAGAATATCGCTAATGTAGCGCTCATCTTGGGTACATCTCCATCATGCACATCTTATGCTTACTTTCCCTTTCCCTTTGAAGGGAAGGCGCTGTGAAGAAAAGAAACTTATGGAGCTTCTTTCACTCCTCTCTCCATTTATCCTTCCTATGGTATTTCTATGAAAATGTGTATAATACAAAAAATATAGGATTGTGGAGGGAGAGAGAGAGAAGAGATGGAAAGAGATTTAAGAGAGTAGTTCAATCTTGGTAAGCGCAATGGGGGACTGTCTCTTCATAGACAAATTACAATACAAGCAATCACTTAGGGCGGACGGAACAGGACAGAACAGGACTTATGTTCCGAGGATGGACGTATCGTATCGTCAAGCTGAGACTCCAAAACAGAATCCTGTTCTATATCTTCCCAATATACCAATACAAGATAATACAAGAGAGAGAGAGAGAGAGAACAAGCTTGTACATTCTCTCTCCGCATCTTTCACTCCCTCTCTACAGCTTTCTCTCGCTTCTCGCTGTACTTTGACTTTCTCCTCGGCGCCCAATCAACCAACGAAATTTTTAATCTAATTACAAGTCCGACATTCCACCCTAGTCAACTTTCCTTGTTCTTGTTCTGCTTTCTCCCTCTCCCTCCTTTCTCCCATCTCAAATCATCTGAGAGGGTCAAAAGAGGCAGAGATGGCTCGGCCGTTATTCACGTAATTCATTAATTAACTTTTTCCCTTCTCCTTGACTCCCCCTTTGACTCCCGCCTCCTCTTCCTCCTCCTGTCCAGACTGAGATCTCATCAATAATTTTTTGGGTCTAATTTTTAGATCACTTTTATCCCCAACCTCTTCGTCTTCCAACCACTCACCCTTTCTCCGTCTATTTTTGTGTGTGTGTGTTTTTGAGAAGGATGGGACAATGAAGAGATGGATAGTAGGGAAAAGCGAGGAAAATAACAGAAAAAGTAATTTTGGATAGTGAAATCAATTTTTGAAGAAGCGGAGATGAGAAGAAGATCCGTAATAATTATAACATTAGGGATAGTCCATATTTCATGAGGTTTTTGAACGGTTCCCTAGGTACAGAGCCATTCCTGTACAAAGACACACACACCACGGTACAAGGAGGGGAAAGCGTGTGTGCGAGTGGAGAGATGAGGCGCTGGATGTGGATAGAAAGACACATGGAGAAATCTCTGAGCGAATAGCTATGCATGAGTGAGTAGAATTTGTAAATTTTAAACTCCTGCCTCATCGTCATGCCGGAGAAAGTGGAGAGAGGAGAGAAGAGGGAATATAGAGAAAGAGAAGGATGGGAGGAGACAAGTGATGGGGAAATAGTTATAAGTTCTTATGTTATGTTACGAGTTGTTTTGATGAGAATTTAAATCTGTGTGTGGATGTGTGGAGAAAAGAGGGAGAGAGAGAGAGAAAGTGGAGAGGAGGGGAAGGAACGTCAGCAAGTTTTCAGAGTTTTCTCTCGAGGGCCGGGGAAGGATATATTTTGTGAAATTGTAAGTTAGCTGGGGATGAGTAAACAGAGAGAGAGATTTTCTCTTCCCCCTCTCTCTCTCTCCACAGTCAAGCTATAAAGTCGAACTAAATCCTATTTTCAATCTCCATTGCATTTTTACTAATTTTTTTTCTCTTCGATAAATACCCTTAGCAAAATCACATCACTGTATCTTTATCCTCCCTTTGCACGAACCATACAATCTCTCTCTCAAACACGAATACAGAGCCACATACAAAGACTTTCCCTCTCGATGTCCTATCAGGAATTTTGAGCGGTAAAAATTATTATCAGCCAGTACAAAATCCTTTATAATCCTCGGAAGAAATTTGCAACGTACAAAAAAACAGCACATGCACTTCAATGCACATGCTTGTAATTACCTAGAAATATATTTCTATGGGCACACACGCACGCCCCCGGTTTTTCACACGTTCTATAATAATATATGTGGGT
Source organism: Pygmarrhopalites habei (assembly GCA_009870185.1). Lineage (NCBI taxonomy): Eukaryota > Metazoa > Arthropoda > Collembola > Symphypleona > Arrhopalitidae > Pygmarrhopalites > Pygmarrhopalites habei. The sequence continues at coordinate 31,151 of WJFB01000659.1, read as the reverse complement.
ACCGTAGTTTGGGTTAAGACAGGAGCGTGGAATTTTTAAATGGAAATAATTTTTATTTAATTTTTTTATCACCATCTTAGCTGACTTTGAGACTTTTCTGTAGAGAAGAAAGAGTCTTTTCGAAAGACCAGCTTCGACGGCAGATCCAATGTTTTCTATTCAAGTCCTTGACATTTAACTTTCACCAAAGTTGTTAGAGAAAAAACTTGGCCTCAAGGATGGACTTGAAATGAGAGCAGTGTAGACACAAACATTTTTCAGCAGTTTAGTCCATTATGCAAATAATTAGGTTGAAGAGGGTGGAATTTAACAAGAATCAAAGCACAAGTCGCTTAGAAAGGTCATATGTCAAATTTCGAGAACAAGCGAAAATCTTAGAATTGCCCTACTGGAATTTGTCTAATTCATTTATACACAGAAATACAAATACAGTGAAAAGGTTTTAGTGGAGACAGTACGGTAGAAAATGTGCACACACGCACACATAACAAAACAGAATGTCTGTTATGAGATGTAGTACGAGATTAAGGAATAATTCAATTTGATTCCCGGAATGGTTCTCTGAACGTATTTCGTTGTTGTCTTGTCCGCTTATATTTGTCTCATTAGGGTTGCAGAGGTGGAATTAATTTGCAAAAATTTGCTTCTATTTGTACAAGTGAACTAGACAGTCATGGAGGGAGGGAGAGTGAGACTAGGCCTATTGGGATGTTCCATGATAAAAGAAGAAGAAGACAGAGAGACTTTATAATAATGAAGAGAGAATATTTCACTAGAAATTTGAGACTCCTCAAGACAAGCCCAGTCACACACACAAAGAAAGAAGAGAGAGAGAGTTGATGAATGTTGATACAGTATTTTTACATATAAAACAAGTTTTTACACTGTTCCAGGACCCTCATTCTTATTTAGCAAGTCATACTCCTCCAGCTAAAAAGCGCTTCGCAGTAATTTTTTCCTCCTCTCCCCTTCTCCATCCCTTCATCAAATTCACAATTCTCTCTCTCTCTACCTTTATTCTTTTCGGTTTAACTTTGAAAGTTCGGAGGTTCGTATTTCCTTTTCCTTTTGCCTCCATACACTCAAATTCACAATTACATCTCCCTCTGTCTCTCCTCCATGTTCCTCTCTCCCTCTAAAAAGTCTGGAGGCAGAGTTTCGTTTCGTTAATTGTTATTTATCCTGCCCACTCACCATACTCTCTAAAATAAATTTGCAAATACACTAATTTATGGACTTTCATTAATACGCCTTACCCACTCTCCAGACGAAAAGCGGAGTGTGGGAAGAACATCAAAAAATTCTTTCCCAACTGTGCGTGTGTGTGTGTCTGTGTGTGGGTGAGATGCTGTCAAATTAATGTTAGAAAATCTGACTATTTTTCTTTCACAAGAAAATTTATACTTCTTCACGTCCCTCCTCTCCTGTGTGTGTCAGAGAGAGGGGAACAAAAGAAAGGGAGAAAGTGGAGGGGGAGTGGAGTTTATGAATGTCTGATGGAGAAAGTAAGGAAAGGGGGAATGATAAAAGAGAGTGTAACTAAGAAAGAAAGTAGAGAAGATAATAATAAAGAGAACTCTCTCTCTCACTCTCCTTTTCTTGTTATTTGGTTGAAGAGAAAAGAAGAGAGAAATCTATTAGCTCGTCATATATAAATTTGTACGATCCCTTCCAATTGAATATAAATCATTTCGCCATGAACTTGGCTCAGTCGGTGCGTAAATAATTTGACACAAAAATATATTCCTTCTTCCTTCCCTCCTCTCCCTCATATTTCTAATTCAGAAGCCAAGGGTTGAGAGGCCAATGGAGAGAGAAAGACAGAGAGAAAGTAGGGGAAAGAGAAAGGAAAGAAACAGCTTATTAATGCAGACACTCAAAAAATTGGAGAAAATTATCACAGCTCCCCATCATCCTTCCTCTCAATACATACTTTTCTTGTCCATATTAGTGAAAGAAAATTGAGAGAGAGAGAGAGAAGATTCCGGATGAAGATGCGAGTTGTTGTTAAAATTAGCAAATGGAGGAGGACGAGGGACGAGAACAAGAGAGGGAGAAGAGTATTGTGTATTAATATCGAGATAGAGACACAAGACAGCATTTTAAACGACAGACCTTTTCCGCTAATTAGAAAGTGACGTCCATGTGAGTAATGTAGAATATATGCAAAATTGAAATGACAAGAAAGACAGCTCCATCCCCCATGCGTTGATGTACTATGTGATGATGATGGTGTGTTTCTTGTGTGACGCTTGAGGGAACGGGAAGCTGGGACTTAATCCGGCCGTTGCAATGGAAAATCGGGAGGAAAACATGGGACAAGGGACAGAGAGAGAGTGTGTGTGTGTGGGAGGGAGACAGGGACATAGATGAGAAGAAGATGGAAATGAAAAGGAAATTGAATAGGTTGCAGAGCAAGGGAAATATTTAAATGTATAAAGCCTTGCAATTCTAATGAAGATGTGGCTGTTCATATGTATGTTTTGTGTATAGTTGGGAAGGATCCCCAGCACACCAACACCACCAGCCACTCTTCTATGATGAGATGAGAAGAAAAGAGAAGAAGGCAGAAAAAGGAGGGAGAGAGGGAGAGTTAAGTCATGCAGTGAAAGCGAATGAGTTTAAATTCACAGCCAACCCATTCCTATTCCCTCAGTCCTGAGTTCCAGCTCAACGAATATTTCCTCGACAAAAAAACACACACACACACAATTCTTCTTCTCATTTTTTGGCGTGGAGGGTAACTGTACAGAGAGAGAGAGGAGTGTAAGGGAGACTTTAGAGAGAGAGAGAAAAAAAGAGGAGGATAATATGAGCCAGTGGGATGGATGGCTGGTTAGTTCCTTCTCCTCCTAGTTATGAAAAGGGAATTCAGAAGACGAGCAGAGAGGAAGAGGAGGAAAAGGGAAAAAAACCAAGAAGCTTGCAAAAGCATGAGCCGACACGTCTATCATCATGATGTTTCACAGAGAGAGAGAGAGAGAGAGAAGAGGAGGAGGGATAGAAAAAAGAGACAGACGGCTACATGCAGTCACTTCAAGACTCATAGAATTTACCTTAAAGACTTGACAAGGCTTCTTATAACTTTCAGCTATTTTGTACAATGCGTATAGTTACTTTTACTCTGCATTTGTCAATAAACAAGGCAATATAAGCTGCCATGTTCCTTCCATTATATATATGTAGAGTGAGACACACGCACACACATCCACATCCACACATGTAAAGTACAAGGGATAATGGAAAAAGAGGGGTCCTGCAGGAGGACACTGTCTTGACTTTTCTTGTTGAAAATATTTTTTTTCCGCTCCTTTTTTTTTCTCCGCTAATTCTTTCACTTTCCTCCGAAATACAAAAGAGAAGCTGGGAACCCGAAGAGTCTACGGCACAATACAAATCCTTCCTCTCGTTTCCCTCTCCGCATGTATGGAGAGTGAGTATGTACGTAATGTGTGTGTGTGTGCAGGAGGGCATGCATGACACACAACGTGTATGTGTAACGTCAGAGGCTCCTCTCTCTTCTCTCTCAGACCTGGCCATGCATGTTTTGTTTTGTCGTTGCATTGTTCGACTCAGCAAATAAAATTCCCTCCTCCTCTTTCTCTCGCTTTCTCTCTCTCTGACTCCAAAAAATGGAGCTGCTGCTATTTTCCTCCTCTCATATCTTGGATCAAAAATATTCCATATTCTTCCTCTTCTTTTGCTTTAGTGGACGAGGACATGGACGAGGGAAACACACAGAGAAAGAGAGTGCCACCTTAAATGTTGCATAGGACAGTACTGTAGTGTGTGTGTACTGTGTGAAGATATTTTGTGTTCCCCTCTAGGTTACACAACACACACACACAGTTTTGAGGAGAAGGACACAGAATGTTGCACTATCTCCATTTCCCTGTTTTTTTCTGCCTTATTCGTTTTCCATCTCTCTCTATTTCTCCATCACCGACACACTTTATGGAGCTTGGTTGTCAATTTCTTTGAATGTCTTCCCTCTTTTCCAATTTATGTCACATCGCTTTGTTCTCCCAAAAACCCGGTACAACAGAATGACGGAATGACAGACGAATTGCTCGTAGCTCCATACATGCTTGGCCTACTGAAATTTGTCCAAAAAACTTCAACGTCCCTCGTTTTCCCCCTTTCCTTTCACCAGTCCCTTTACTCTCTCTCTCTTTCTCTGTATATTTCATATATATATCAACCCACACTCACACATGATCTTCAATACCGTATTTCCCACAACAACTACCTCACCTTCGACTAGCTCACTCCAGTTACGAATGCAAATGACTAGACAAAACTTAATTGTGTATTTACAGTTAGTATTAAATCATTTAATTTTCCCCATAAATTTCAAGAATATTTTTGGACATTAACCAAACCACAATTTTTTTTTATCCGACTGGAGCACCATTTTGAGAAATACGATAGTTAAAACTAACAAAAAAAGAGGGCACAAAAAAATTTTCGCCATTTTTCCCACTGACTCGTTTCCCTCAACTTTCTCTCTTTCTCTCAAAGAGGGAAGTGTGACGAGAGGAGGATGAAGAAAAAGAGGGAAGAGGACGGCTGAAGAACCATGACTGGTCCTTTTGACAACACGACACATGACACAACGTATGGTTGACGTATGGAAAATTCGTGGAATAATACAATCCTTGGAATTTATCCCGCACATTCTTCTCAACACAAAATATCAGACTTTTGCACAAAAAAAGCCGGGCCACTCTTTTTCCTTTTTTTTTCTCGGTGAAAAAGAGGAATAAAATTCCTTTGAATTCTTTTCCCTCTTTTTTATCCTCCATATTTCTCCTCCCATTTTGTATACATACACGTAATAATAGGAAGGAGTAGCGGCCGTCATCTCTCATGACCCAACTCAATTCTTTTCTCATCATCTCGTTCATCATCAACTTTCTCTTTTTTTCCCTTGTCCTCCTCCTACACTTTCACCTGTTGAGCTCAATCATAATCGTCTTCAATAAGACTCAAAATATTTTCTTCAGCGTAATTTTCTCCAGTATTCACTTTAAAATCTTTTCTAAAAAAAACTTCGGTTGTCCCTCAATTTTTTTTAAAATAGCGTTTAAATTAAACCCATGAAAACATGGGAATAGATTTTGGCTCTACACACAAGCTTGCCTCAGACCGCCCATGATCCATGATGCGAGCCTCATGGAATTTTTGTCGGAGTATTTTGAAAAATTAAAAAAAATGATTTTACAAAATTTTTTGAAAAGAGGAAGAGGGGAGGAAGAGTTATGGATGGTGGAGAAGACACTTTGGAGTATGATGGGGCAAACTGTCTTGTCTCAGAGTGTCTGAGAGAAAGATAAACCGTTTCCAATGTATGATGCACACTTTGCTTCTTTTCCCTCCCCCTCCCCTCGTCTATACCCACTTATGCTGAACATGGAAAATTTATTGCAGATTGCCAAGTTGATTATGGTGAAAGTTGAAAAGGAGAAGAAGCGGAGGAGGAGGAGGGGGTGGGGTAAGTTTTTTTGAACATGGATTTTTTCCCCTCGTGAATATATATACAGGGAAACATTGGATTCGGGGCAGAGTTTGTAGAAAAAGTGAGGGAGTGTGTGGGTGAGTATGTCTGTAGTTTTGGGTCTGATGGGCGTGTGCATGGCTGGACATAAAAAGTCTATAAAATAGCCATTTATAAAAGAAAAGAGGAAGAGGCTGTCTCATATTGTGAATGGAGGGGGATCGTAGATAGATAGAGGCTATAAGTCTCTCTAGGAAGATACTGTGCACACACACACACAGTGAGTGTGTGGAGTTTTTTTGGTGTGGACTCTGTTACTCGCTGTAGAAATTATCAAAAACGCAAAAACCAATATCAGCCTCTTTTTTCCTCTCTCTCTCTCCTCCTTTGCTGTGCTTTGCATTTTTTTCCACAAACATTGTACACACACACACACACATTTATTTTATATGTTTATTGAAAAAAATCCGTACGCACACGTGTACATATATTGTATGCGGAGAATTGTGAGGACTGGACAAAAGTTGGAGAGAAACGAGTGAAAGATGGCGAACAAGTGGCTGGGAAGGAGGATCGGCCAAAAGAGAAAGAGAGAGAGGGAGAAAGTTCGGATATCCACACACACACACTTTTTTCAACTTGTCGTTGGTAATAAAGAATGAGGGACTACTAAATGGTTTTCATGTGGAGGAGATGGAGGATGAGGGATGTAATTCAAAGGGATGGATGGAAATGGAAGAAAAATACATATTCTCATTTAGCGCGTGTGTGTGTACAATTTAGGACATGGCCAATTGTGTGTGTGTGTGTTTGGGCTGGACTGGATATAGAGGGAGATAAGAGAGGAGGAGGATTGTCAGGAAGAAGAGAAAGGAGATTTTCCCTTTTCTACTCTCTGGCTGGTTGGCATGTCCCTGAAAAGCATGCAGGCACAACTTTTCAAGGTTCACTTGCTCAGTCGAAGCCAAGTTAAAGTTAAAAGGAGAGACTGATCACTCCCTTTCTCTCTCTTCTTTTTCTTCTCCCCAGTAATAATGGAGGTTCGAGGACCTATAAATCTTGGGTTTCTTTTCCCTCCGTTTCCTCTCTTTTTCACTTTTGCCTTCGTTTCCACTCTGTGAGAGACTTGAGAAAATCTGATCCTTAAATTTAAACGTATAACTCAAAAGTTCGCTAAATATTTCATTTCTTGTTAAACTAAGTTTTCACCCACCAGACCGTGAAGAGTTAAGCTCTCCCTCCATCCCTTCCCCCCGGTGCACTGTACTCTCTCTTTGTGTACAGGGAAACCCAAACATTTTGTCAACGACTTTTAAATCTTAATTTGTGGTCAAAGAGAAAGGACACTAATTAATCTTTGACTGGAATTATTCGAATTGTGTCCCTTAATTTCTCGCTTATTTCCTAAATACCGGTCTTCCAAAAACTTTATCCCGCTGACGAGTAAAAACTCGTAAACTAAAAAGACTGATTTCTAGACTCTCCCTGTATTTCCTAGATGCTCTCTCCACAGGCCTTTCCACCTTTTTTCCCCTTTCTCCATCTCTCTCCAGGATTCTTGGCTCTATTCCTCCATGTCCCCCTTTTTATTATGATGCTGATTCTCATCTCATCTTCAACTAAGATCCTTCCCACACACCCAATCATCCCACACACATTCTTCTTTTTTACTTCTCCGTCCCTACACATTCGTCCCCTGGTCTGGGCTGTCATTTCCTCAATAAATGATATATATCCAGGAGACACACGATCCACCCTTCCTTTCTCCGAAAGGAAAAACATTACAAACGCACATTCTTTAAAATAACAACAAGTTTTCACTTTTCTAAAAATAAAATAAATAAACACACATGGTCCTCTAGCGACTTTTGTCCCCTTTCCCGTACACTCTCTCACACACAATACCATGGATCATGATATGATGATGTCATCCACACCCACTCTCCATTGTTCATTTAATCCTTTCCACCTCCACACGCCGAGCAACAGGATGTCAAATAATATACTCAGGGGTCAAAGCTCGACCTTGATGAGGCGCTGAATGATCCACCGACTCTACATTTTCAAGCACAACAAATCTCTAGCTCCAATTTTATGGATTCTCTGCAATTTTAGAAAATCCAAATTGTTGACACTCACCTCAATTACAAAATACAGAGAATGCGTGTGTGCTTACTCACATGATTATGTGTACTGTCACTAAATGTCAGGAAATGTCAAGTAGGGAAGAGCTCACAGGGTAATCTTGTTGTGGGGGCTGAGGCGTAATTATTGTCATTACTAAATCCCTTCTCTCCTTGCATCGTCCTTAAAAGCTTTAAGCTATACAGTTTAATGGATCATTCTAAGCCTCCGTCTTAAACTTAATTATTCAATTATATTTCTCGGAATGACGTACCTTCTACTTACTCAAGTAGGTGACTCAGGCGACTTGAGTTTGTGGGAATTACATTTTCAGTACAACTAGGATTGTAGTCTTGACTGGATTTTTACAATGTTACATGAAATTACAATATAATTGGAAATTGTCAACACAGAATGCTGTACAACATTGACAATTTTTATACTGAAGTTTCCTATCAATTTTTATAGCATAACACAAGTGAAGCGGCATACAAGAGACTTTTCACCCATCAAAGTCTGTATTCATGACCCAATATCGCTATAACTTACAATCTTATAGAGTACAAAATGTACAAAATGAAGTTTTAGAGGATGGTCAAAATTTAGTAGAAAAAATATTCATGATTTTCCATAATGGGCTTTCTCCTCTCCCTCATCCTTCCACACACACACACACACACACACACACACACACACACACTTGAGAGAGGAAAAATGGGAAGAGATGTGACAAGAGGCGACCTGTGGATGCCTCTTGTTAAATGTAAACGACAAATGTAATGTAAGGCAGCGGATGGTGACGAAAAAGAATGTAGGATGAAATTAAATGGTATGGGACATTAGGCACACACAAAAAGAGAGAGTATTTGAGGCTATTCATGTATGTATCTCATTGTACTGTAGAATGGAGAAAGAGAGAGTGGTTGCGTGTGTGGTGCATTAACATTAGGTGGTAATGACGCTTAAATATTTTGTCAAGTAGGTCTATTTTGGGAAATAAAAGCATTATTTGTTTGGACACCATGCTATTCCATTTGCAATGCCCATGAGTGGAATTTGTGATAGCTGCTCCCGCGTATCAGCCAAACCTACACACACACACACGGGTGATGAGAGAGAGAGAGAGAGAGGGGAAAGTGGAATGGCCACTCTGCAGATACTTACTTTGGTTGTTGTTTCGTGAGTATATAAGCATGTAAGAGGGAGCTTCATTGTTTCTCTTCTTTTTTACATTCCCTCCATCCTCTCTTCTCCTCTTCCTCTTCCTCCTTTTCCTCATCTTGTCTGACAGAGAAGCTCGGAGCAGAGAGAGAGAGAATGATGATGAAAAGGATGAAGTGAAGGAGGAGGAGGAGAAGAAGATGGAGGAACTGCCATAAGGTTTTATGAACATATAAACCGGTACCCTGAGAAACAAGCCATGGCCATGTCATTCACAAAATTTCTGACACTACATAAATCAAGGGAGAAAGGAACCTCTTCCCTCCCTCCTCTCAAGTAATAATTCACACTAATCTTTATTGCCAAGCACACACACTCACACTCACATAAACTCCTTACTTTTCCCACTCCATCCTATAATTCCTTCAACTCCACTCACTCTCTCTTCTTCCACACACACACACTCCCTGTCTTCACTAATAGTAACTGTCTGTCAAAGGAGGGGGAGGGGGCTGAAAAGAGTGAGTTTTGCTATCTCTCGTCTGCCAGCAATTATTCAATTAATACCTTTTACTAATTAGTCTGATTTTGAAGTTATTAATTATTGTACACATTATTATTATTTTGTGGCACGTAGTCAAGTCAAATCTTTCACTGTATGTGTGTGGGTGTGTGGGTAGAGAAAGGAGTGAAAGTATTTCATATTTTTTTGTCCACAATCTTGTTGAATAATTCTTGGGTGGTCTAAGTAATTTCTTATCAAATGAAATAATGTAGAATGACAAATGAAAGTGAAAAATCCAACATGATTATTGGTTTCCTTGCCCAGGAAAATAAAGTGCGTTCCAAGGGAGGGAGCTTCGTAAATTTAAAAAGTGACCAAACAACCTCTCTTCCTTTTTTTATGTCATAAAACAAACACACAATCCAAAATGAGACATCCGCCCACCCACGCACACAACAAACTGCACAAGTATAGAATAGAAGAGGAACAACAAAAACCAAAGAGTTCACATTTATCTAAAGAAAACAATTTAAGTAGCATAACGATCGTAAAAGGATGAAATCAATGAAGCAATTATTTTGAAGACAAGACAAGTCTTTCTCAAATCGCCCTGACCTACATCCCCCCTTCCTCCGTTCCTTCCAACTCTCTCTCTCTACAAAACGTATCCCTCACTCTGATTCTCTTTCTCTCTGGCCCGTCTAGGATTACATGGAGAAACTCATATGCCCACTCCATGTGAAACTCAAAAAGGAAACTAGAGCAGCTCCCGAAGTAGACTTGAGTAGAGTAAAATTTAAGAGCCTCCTTCTCCTTTCTCTATTATTACACACATATATGTATGACCGTCTCAAAATTATCCCTGTTCATTGGTCGGAGGAACCCCCCATTGGACTTTCTTCCTCCTATCTTTCTCTCTCTCTCCCCTTTTACCACACTTTCTCTCTCTCTCCCTCATACCTGGCACATGAATCAATTGCATTGGCCTCCACCACACACACACACATGCACATTACCCCTTCTAACTACCCCTGCTGCTGTGTGGAAAAGTTGGAATGTCCAAACCGTCACGTTACTCTGTCACACCCTGACATTTCTCTCTCTCTCTCCCTTTCTCTCCTTCTCCTTCCTCCAGAAGCCAGCCTCTACTTTCTCATGACCATCTCGACTCCTCCGTTTTTTCTCCACAATTTTGGCCATAACCATCCCGTTCCTCTCCTACACTAAGTCCAAATGGGGTAGTGTGTGTGTGTGTGGAGGGAAGGATGTGAATGTAGAGAAAGTTGGTGAGAAGATGGCTTCATTCTTGGATTGGTATTACCAGACCATTCAATTTTACGATCTCCTGGCCTCACTCCCAGTCCTCTCTCTCTCTTTCCTCTTCGTCTCCCGCTTTCTCTCACTCTGCTTTTCTCTGCCCATCAACTAGTCATTGTGCAGCTGATTTTTGAGGACACCCCAGATAAGAGTGGAAACAGACTTTAGAAAAGAGAGAGAGAAAGACCACGGCAAGGCCGCCCACGACATGAACCAGAAAGCCATGAGCGGTACAGAGAGAAAGAGAGAGAGTCGGGGAAAAGATAGAGGTAGACAATGTCAAGGGATCTCTTCCTACACTGAAAAAGGGAATCCAAATGCGGAGAGTTTAGAAAAGGAGAAAAAGAAGTTGGCTAGGAAAGTCTAAGCATAAGCATATAAACAAAGACATCAGCATAAGTATAAGAGAAAAGAGAAATCCATAGCAGAGAGAGAGAGGAGAGAGAGAAAGTTGTATTGGAATGCGAGTAGAGTCCATGGATCTTCATTCCTTCCCCTCTTATGAAATGTCGGTTCTCTTCCCTTTATATTCATAGCGACTTGGGGAGAGGAGGGGAGGGGGAAACATTCCATAAATTCTGTGACGAATGAAGTTAGCTTTTTTGGATATGGAAGCCAGGTTATTTTCAATTCATTCTCTATTCTCCCTGTTTCCTCCTCTCCCCATCCCATCCATTGGAATGTAATAGAGAAGGATGAGGATGGATGTTGAGAGTATGGACTGGAAGGAGTGAAAAGTTGAGAAAATTGTACAGCACACAAGTATATACACCCATGCATCCATACATTAGTGTGCTTGACAAGAAAAAGAGAAAGTGGGGAAAGTCTACATATATTATATTGTGAGTCTATGTAACTGTGAACTGGTCTCTCTCTCCCTTCCTCGTATTCTTCTCTTGTCCTAATCATATGATAACCAAATGCATTTCCTTTTCTCCCCCCGTCTATACTGCCATGTAATAACACTTGTAAATTCTCAACGAGGAGAGAAAGTATTAGAAGAGACCTTCACCATCTCTTCCTTCCCGTCGTCTTTCCCCTCCTTGCCTTCCCTGTTTGTGTACGTCGCTTGAGGGGGGTGAGGTTAGGAACAAACTGTAGATGACGATCTAAGTGGATCTGGAGTTGAAATTTATGTTGAACAAGATTACAATTTCGAGCTAGTTTATCCCACTGCATCCTACTGGAAAAATGAGGGAGGGGGGAGAGAAGGGGAAAAGACCGACGCGCGAATCTTAATGAAGACGCATGGCTGAGTAATTCGTGTGGCAAGGCTTAATGAGTCTGACAGGGAGGATTATTGTTGAGGCCTTGTTGGAATAAACTCATTGGACAGAGAGAGGGAGGGGAAACGCAAGTCGGAATTTATTTCGAATGTTTCAAACCATTTTCTCCACAATCAATGGAATACAATAAATCTTTAAGCTTGAGAGAGAGAGAAGTCTATCCTGTCCTTAACTCTTCTCTCCACTCCACATGGTGTGTGTGTGTGTCTCCCCATATTTACAATCTCCCAGACACTCTCCTCCTAACATATGTTTACTTAACGCTATCCCAAACTCTTCGTCTTCAAAGCTGAGAATGAGGAGGAGGAGGTGGAGAGGGTAAAATTTAACTTTCTCTCTTCTTTTTTCATCCACCCAAACACACACACACACACACACACACACACACACACACTTTCTAGTCAAGACTTCCTTTGATGGGAAAGGGTTAGTTGAAACTAACCAGATTTTCCAAAAGCACACATTCCCCCCTCCCAATGACTTTCACCAACTTTTCTTTTTTTATTTTCTTTCTCAACTCGTGTGTTGACTGGAGTGGGAGGATTCATTTTGAGTGGGAAATCTTGAAACTGTCAGAGTCATATCACTTTGCGTGTGGGAAAATATAGAATCGTACATCATCTTTGACTATTGTAGATAGGCTAATTTTATTACACTTCAATTGAGGACGGAAGCCATATGGACTGTCCTCTCCCTGTCAGCTCTATATCAAACCTTCTTGTGTCCACACACTCCACACACACACACACCAGGAGAAAGGAAGAGAGATGGTGAGAAAAATTGGAGGAAATAGAATTTTTTCAGAAAAGTTGTCAGTGTTCCTCTCCAAATAAAATAATATTAAAGATAATATAGGGAGGCGTGTGTTTGTACGGCTCGACTCATGGCATAAGAATAGAATTAAGTAGGAGGAAATACTAAATTCGAGAATGTTGGGTTCTTTATGGAACAAATAAATAATAATTGAAAAGCAAGTATGGAATACAATGGACATAAATCTGGTTGAGTACTACTTTATGTATCCTTTTGGAGCCATGAGCCACACTCTACACATTTCTTCAACAAAGTACTTGCTACTTTCACTTTCTCCCTCCTTGGGTAGGAGAGACAGGAGAGAGTGGGAGGGAGGGAGGCGGGGAAGCGTTAAAACTAAGAATGATGGTAATGTTGTGTATTTAAAAGGATAAATTGAGCAACTTGGCGGCATTGTACTTGGAGAAAATTCATTCAGTCATCCATCCATGTACTTACATAATAGGTAATAGCAAATGTAAGGTGTGTAAAAGGACGGCAGTAAAAGATCACAATTTCTTTCTTTCCCTTTCCCTCTTCCATCTTTCTCCCTGGGAGGAGGAGAGCATGGAGGCATAGTTAAGACGTATGACACACACACAACACTCACATATATAACACACTCTCGAGTGTACACATACAACACACCCATATGTAACACAGACAGTGTGTGCTTGTGTGTGTGTGTGTGTATGTGTTGAGAAGGATCTGTTCCAGGAAAGAAAGTATTGGGCATTAAGGCATGAATGCATGTACCATTCTCTTTCTCTCGTTTTTCTCTAGTCTGTGCATACAGTCAAAAACGGAGCGACGAGTTGTGCCCCCTCCATCCCTCTCTCTCTTTAAGAACGTACGGAGAGAGGAGAAAGTCAAGGAAAAAGAGTGCGGGAAAGAAGAAACGAATTGCGGCGAGTTTTTATGTCTCCTCGAGACCTATCAAAGTGACGAATGGAGGCTTTCTTCTTTCTCTCTCTCCTCGTTTTTTGCAGTGCAATTCTCCGGATATGTCAGGGAAAAACTGTGCCTTTTCCCATTATTTCCCTCTCAGTTCGCCGCTTTTTTCCTTCCGAGGAATCCCTCCACACTCACCCCACACACTGCACATTGTACACACACACCGTATCACCATCATCTCATAGGAGCCAAGAGCATGTAAGAAATAGAGCCCAACAGAGCATCCACCCCAGCTCAAGCACCCAGAGAGGAAGAAAAAGTCCAACAAATAATCTCTTTCTCCTGGATTTTCCCCTCTCTCACACACACACTTTCCCCTCCTCTCTAAATAGATTCACAATAAAAATACTACCCACCAACTTGTTTTGGCACTCTTCTCCTTCTCCTCTCTTCTCTAATGCCAACCATTACCCTCAATCTTCATACCTTCTTAATATTTCTGCATGTTTTCTCCGTCCTTTCTTCTTCTCTTTCCGTAGTTTCCCCCTCTACTATCCAGAAAAGTACACAAGAAGGCACATGACGAATCTTCTGTTTGCACAATTTTTCATTATATTGTCACCCATTTTTTAAACTACATGCATCCACTTTTGCCTCCAAGGTCTACCGGATGTGTGTGTGTGTACTGTGTAACATGTAATATTTTTCTCAAGATAAAGGTTAAGAAAGTGTGCGAGTGTTTATAACTTCTTTGTTTTTAAAAAAATCCTCAAAATATTTACAAAGGTACTTGTTTTAAATTTAAGGAATGCAGTACGAGAGAAAAAATTTGGACTTAACATAAATTTACGTCAAATTTAATCATTTTGATTGTCCCCTAAACTGAACAAACAAACAAACACACATATGGAGATAAAGAGAGGATATAAAAAAATCCAAGCGACGCATGAGTGGTGAAAGGGAAAACTTTGTTTTTTTGTGCAAAGTGGATATGATGAAGATGCTCCTACTTTGAGAGAAAAGGAGAGAGACGAAAAATGCGGAATGTGTAAAAGAGCGTTAGTTAGATAAAGCAAATAACATTTGAGACTTTCTCCTTGTTCTTCAAAAAGATTATGTTCAAGGTTAGGAGAGAACGAGCTTTTTCGTTTCTTCCTTTCTCCATTGATGTTCCCCTTTTGCGCCTTCGTGTAGACGAGCTATAAAAGAAAATACACAAAATACAGAGGGAGAGAGAAAGGGAGAGAAAGATATCTCTGTGAAAAGGAAGAAAGGGATAGAGAGGGGGAGGAGGGAGGAGAGGGTTGTAGGTTGTTTGTTGTGAAGATGACAACAAAAAATGTTGCCAGGAAATGTCGGCTTGCTTGTTGTACTGTCGACAACCCGAGAGTAGTAGTAGTGTACAATTCACTGTACTGTGTCTGTGTAGTGGGAAGGGTGAGGAAAAACTCAAAGAGGAACATACACCCACACAATTCTCTGGCTCATAAGCAAGAGATTCCCAGTTTTGGAAGAATAGAGAGAAGAAAAATGGAGCATACTGGTAATAAAGAGGCACACACACATACACATTACAACCCGAGCCTCCTTTCTCTCACTTTCCCCGGAATCGTCATAAATGAGAAATATGTGATGAGTCTAAATACGAGTGAATTTCTCCCCCTTTTCTCCCTGTGTATGAGAGGGAGAGGGAGAGAGAGAACACACGTTTCATTTTGAGAGAGAGGAGGGGAAAGTGAGGAAGAGGGTGCTGCTGGTGCTAATTGTTCCCTGTGTGTAGATGCGAACTCTGTGTGTCTGTGTGAGGTTCACACTTTCCCTGCTCTGCTCTGCTGTACGCTGGTCGTTAGTTGAAGAGATGACCTGAATTCATCCACTTGATTCATGCCCACCAGTCCAGCCTTTCCATGCTTCGGAATCAAATCACTTCCACCTTCATTTCCTTCCACACTTCCCCCCTCCTCTCCCTCTTCTCTCTCTGTGTGCGAAACAGTGTACATGGAGCATATGCATTCCTCTCCCCTCTCCTCCCCCCATAATTATGACTTAGTTGTGTGTGTGTGTTCGTGGAGGGGCTGTATTATTACCCATCTCCGAGATTCTCGCTCTAGACACACTGTTCAGCCGACAGCATGGTCATTTCCATGAATTCTCTTGCCAACAACCCTCCCTCCTCCTCCTCTATTCCCATAGCATCCTCCTCCTCTCGTCATTACACTCCCTACTAATTGACTCCATTTCCAACATTACTCATAGATGAGTTGTTGGTGAAAATACTTTTATACCATGTGAATGGGGGATCGTTACGTCCTCGCCACGCGCTTTAGATAACACACACTGCTCCACACTCTTCACAGTGAGAGAGAGAGAGAGAAGGGGGGAGGAAAAGAGTCGGCACAAATTAATGAGAAATGTTGGATGGAAAGGATATTATTACTATTTATATTCACAATGGTCCATGGTGATGTCCACAATTCTCCAGTGAATTCCTATTGTACATTTTGGCTATGAATGTCCTCTCTCTCTCTCTCTCTCTGACAGAGAGAAAGAAGAGTGTAATCACAGTCCAGGTTCCAATTGAACTGCCAGACTTTTTCTCTCTTTTTCATTTTCTTTTATATCTTCACATACTGCATGGGTGTGTGTGTGTGTGTGGATATGGATTTATTTGAGGAGAGGGAGTTGATAGAATGAATGGTGACAAGAGACATTATGGAACAATATCAGTCTCTCTCTCTTTTTTTATCACTCCACAAGATTTAGATATATGACCACAATGTGTTGGATGTCACAATTAAAGTAAAGGTGGATAATCATAATTAAATAGATGAGGGAGGGGGAGAGAAAGAGTAGTCCAGAAGGAGAGGGAGAGAGTGTGTTTGTGGAAAGACGTGAATAGATTAGTCGTGATGATAAGTTGAGGTAAGAGAAAGAAATTAAGAGAAAGCGAGAGAGGAGGGCTGTGTAGATGAGGGGAGGAAATTTGTATTGGTGTGAAAAGATGAAAGTGGTGAAAGGGGATGGAAAGCGTTACTTTACAGATAGATTGACACCCTACTATTTGGATTTCCTTTCTATACATACGTATACATATATATGTGTGTGTAGTCTTTATATGTTGATATTCAGTGATTTGAAGTCACTAGAGCCATTCCTTGGTTATGGGTGTGTGTGTGCGTGTGTGCTCATTCTCCTCTCTTTTCTCCCGTTCGAATTCTTGCCAATCTTAATCAAGCCATAGAAAAGAAGTCGAGTGTAAATGAGTTCTCACTAGACGAAGAAGAGAGTCTATTTTCCTCCTTCTCTCCACAACTCTATCCCACCACTTTCCCCCATGTGTCTCCACAAACAGAGAGAGAGAGAGAGAGAAAGAGGTTCTATAGGTATGACCGCCTGCCCATACCCATGCTTTTAAACCTCAATCTTCACATACTTGAACACCCTCAGAGAGAGAGAGAAAGGGAGAGGAGCCAGGAGCCACGGAAAACCACACACACACACCATTCCCCATCATCACGACCACCCTCCATCCCATCAATAGAGGCTTAGATGGAGAGAGCAATGGAAAGTCATCAACTTACTCTCCCTCCATGGCTAATGTTCTGATAAGAACTAGATGAAGAGGAAAAGGGAGAAGGAGAAGAAGCAGGATAATTTTCACATCCTAAGCAGTCCAAAGTCCAAGTGATGCTGACACCACACACACAGGCACACACATAGAAAAGGACTGCCTAAGTTTCTCATTGGATTCACCAAAGTCCACTCACTCTCAAGCCCCCTTTTCATCACACACACACACAACACATCTAAATCCAAAAGCATTCATTGTGAGGAGTGCCATTGCCAGGCGGATAATTACAACCTCTTACAAATCTGGACTATCAGCTATTATTTCCTAGACATAGCTAGGGTCACTGAAAATTGGGAAATGCACTTGCACCCCTCCCCTCACCACACACGCATTTATTCTCACTCTCTGCACAATACAATGAAATACAAGAGATAATAAAAGAAAATTGAGGGAAGGGATGGAGTTTGGGGAGGGAGAGTGTGCAGGAAATTTTAATGGAATCGGAGTAAGATGGACTTTTGTGTGAGAGTGTGTGTGTGATGAAAGGAGAAGTTTCATTTAGAGAGTCACACACGCAGAGAGAGAGAGAGTGAAGGAAAGAAATTATATTGTTCCATAAATCAGAAGTTTAGTAGAGACTGGAGGGATGTTGTACATGTGTGTACACACACACATACACACACACATCTACACTGGATGTACAATCGGGTGAATTTCTCTGAGATATTGGATGGGAGAGAAAAGGACAGGTTTCCTCGTACATGTATTCATGTATGTATATACAACCTGTCCACTGTCTCTCTCTTTCTGTCTTGTTCCCTCTCCGTCTGATTCTCATTTGGCTGCCTCTATGTTCCACCCAGAGTCAAGTCAGGAGGACAGAGGAGGAGGAGAGGTGGGATGGTGAAAGAAGGGGGACGGAGAAAATGAAATGAAATTGCACACACACAAGTCTCTCTTCCTCCGTACCATTTCCTTTTGTCGACGACGGACAGACGAAAGAGGGAGAGAGACAGAGAAGGAAAAGAGGGTGTCCATACTAAAGGGAAAAGGGAGGCGGGAAGACGAAAGAGGGGAAAAGGAAAAGAAGAAGGGGAAGGGAGGAGAGAGTAATAAACCAGGATTCTCTGATAATTACAGTGGCTGTCACAAGTCTGTTTCACAGCTGATGCCTCTGTCTGCCAGCACACCATCATCAACTATCCGTATCCACATTTAATGAAGCCCCCCACACACTCACATGTACAGCACCCCCACATACATGTATACGTGCATACACCCTCATTCGTTGCACAAAACACCAACTGTTCTTGGCATTCCATCCACCACAAACTCCCCCCTCCACTCTCTATAGCTACTATGCAATGATATGATGCGGTGATTCTATATGGAGAAAGTCTATTGGACATCCAGTCAATTTCATCAACATATTCTTGCTTCCCTTTTATGATTGCCATTGTCATCTCCTCCTCCTCTGTGTGTATTATGGCTTCATGATAGAATTTCTCACAACATCAACTTTCCAAACTCCGGCCACACATAAAAAATTTTTTTTGTAGGAGGATTGTTCATGAATTAAAATACTCCTCCTTTCATCACCTCCGCTTTCTCCCTTGTTCTTTTAGTGGTCAATCAACGTGTGCCTGTACGTGTATTCGCGTGGGTGTTGATAAAATTTAATTTGCTTTTCATATCGTATGTACATTGAGGATGGTCTAACGTGGTGTAAAGGGTGACACAACAAAAACAATTGGGAACCTCGTGGTAGACTTTCCCATATTTTTATTTCATTAAACTTTCCTCCACTACTCTCACTTTCACTCTACTACTAGTAGTAACAAAGGCAGTGTTTGATATCATGATGTGTGTTAGTGGAGGAGATACATGCGTGCGTGTGCATACTCCCTGTCAATTGCTACAAGTCAAGTTGACAGAAAATCGTTAGACCAAAAAAGACTGGTTCAAACTCAACCACCGGCGGTGTCAATCTAAATTTACCTTTCCCACTACTACCCTACTTTTCACTCCACACATCCACACTCATGCAGGAAAGAGGAGGGAAAGCTCCCGTCAAACTTTCCACACACACACACACACACGGTACTATATCATACGATCTAATAAAAGTGATGCAGGGAGAGAGAGTGTGTGTGCGGATAGGATTATACTATATTCTCATTCCACAAGCAAAAATTAATTACAAAATGAAATTTGACATACACATTTTCTCATTATACAATTTATTTGTATGTATTTTCATTTTCCATGCATGTACAATATATTTGGTGGAGAGAGAAAAGTTTGGAGAAATCCGAGACGGCTTTGTGAGTAGAAGGGGAATAATAATAATAAACATGTGTAAAGAGAGCGAGAGTGAAAGTCAAAAAAAGTTTGAGGACATATATGTGTAGATATAAATATTATGATGATTATGCATCTGCAGTGAAGAGATGACAGAGGAGGAGGAGGGAAGGAGGAGAAACAAATTGAATTGAAGAAGAGGAATTGAGGGGGAGGAATTGATGGGGACGAGAAGAAGAAGAAAAATCAGGAGAGTGGTTTATGGGATTGGGATTCTGGAAAAGGAAAAATTTGATAGAAATGCTATTCTGAGAGTTTTTGCCGGTGTGTTAGTGCTTAATACTGCAATTCAATCGCCTTGGGTAGCTAAGTCTTCCCATTTTTATTATGAAATCTATAAGCTATACGAATATTATGAGAGATCCAAAACGAGTTCAAAGATCATATTTCTTGAGTTTGAGCGTCCGTAATTCCATCCCCCCCATCTCCCTCTCCCTCTTCGTGGGAAAGGATATAGAGAGAAAGGAGAAGGAGGAGGAAAGTCAGATCAGTTGAGTTAGAGATGACGGTTTGGTTGCAGACAGACAGACAGACGTACATACACACTTTCAGAAAAAGAGGAGGGGGGAGCCGTATAAATCTAGATTGGTTTTATTATTAGAACATGAGCTGCCAAATGCTGGTTTTGATTGCCATCCTTAACTTGCTTCGTATTCAATTGCAGCCAGTGTGTCAAGTCAAAGTCTGTTCTGGTCTTCTGGTGTCTCCCTCTTTCCCTACTATGGCTGTGAGTGTGAGTGTGAGTGTGTGTCACGAAGCTTTCTCCAAAGTTGGGAAGAAGTGAGAGAGAATCGTGAAAAACCCATAAAATTCTCAGCTGTCGTATAATTTTAGTCATACCATGCCAATGTAATTCAACTGCCTCCACACATTTATATATAGACATTGGCGTATCCCTGTCTTTCTCTCTCTCTCACACACACACGCGAACACGAGCACAGACGAGATGGAGACGCTTCTTTTTTGCTGATCAATGATTTTCATTATATTGCAAATTCCCAGTCATCCTCCTCCCCATTCCCATAATTAGGACTTGAGGGTAATCTTTCTGCGGGAAATAAAGTAAGTGCCATCGCATCCAACTCCACACACACACACACTGTACCCCATCACAGCTGTGTGTGTGGGCCATTGCATTATGTGAAGCCCTATTGTGTGTGTGTGTGTACCTGCTCCTGTTCTCTATTTTGGTCGTTCTCTTCTGTATGTGTGTGTGTGGACCGCTGGAACTTTGTCCAAAACTTGCTTTTACGAGCTTTCTCCCGGTACACTAACTATCTGTAATTATTACTTGGCAATATGACTGTCTACTGCAATGCTCTGCATGGTTGAATGTGTGTGTGTGTTGGGTAGGATGTGTATGTGTGTGAAATTAAACTGTACCTTCTGCCTCCACTAAAGTCTACATGATTTATCGGCCATGTTGAATGAAAAGGATTTACTTTCCCCCTCTTCTCTTTCACTCTGTCTCTCTCCCTTTCGGTGACTGAAAGTCAGTAAGAAATTTCAACCAAAGCCCAGCTAAATCCATTTTATGGGCTTCCATCTATATGACTGCGAGAGGGGGAGAGAGAAAGGGAGGGAGTATAGAGACACACGAGTGAAAATCAACAGCTGGGTCGCTATCATCTCATCCTCAATCAAAATGGAGAGATTTTTACGACTTTGACTTTCCCTCACTCCAAAAAACCACACACACACACACACTCACTCTCTATCATGCTCCGTTTATACACGCCGTGTTTTTGAACTTTCTCTGTAAAATAAAGTCTACTCCATATCATGTGGGTATACAAGGTAATGGTCTATACATATGGAAAGGGAGAGAGGGGTCAAGTCAACATCCGGCCACAGTCAATCCCACACTCCCTCCTGCTTTGGTAGGGTAATCGGAGAACAGGCACAGAAGATATTAACGTTTCATAATAATGGAGAGGGCAACCAAGCGGCGGCATGACTAACAATCATTCCCATTTAAACTTGCTACTTCTCTCCCCATTAAAGTTGACCAACTTTGAACTTGTGTGTGTGCTGGTTTTCTGGTCTATATATTTATGTGTGTGTGTGAGGGAGAGAGAGATAGAGATTGTGTGCGTGGTGGGGTATGGCTGGGTTGTTATTTTTAGTGTGTAGAAGAGATTTTGCTCAAAAATTTGTACAGGAGAATGAGAATGGGACAGAGACAAGGAAAAGGGACAGTAGAGAAACACACACACACATACACACTGAAGTCTAGATTTCCCTACGGCTTTGAGTTTAGTTGGTGGAATTGGGCCAGAAATTGGAAATTGGAGCAAGCCATCGTAAATTTTTTTTCTGTTCTTCTCTTTATTCTCGTCTATGCTTCTATGTTTTTGTTACATTTTCAGTGAAGGGGATGGCGTGCTCTGAAAAAATATCACAAAAAAGGAAATGGCCAGTTTTTATAAAATGGACCAAAAAACAAAGATCTGAGGAAAAAGTTGTAAAGTATTTTTTTCCTCATTGACTGCACATGTGCTTGTATTGTTTTGGTCATACATGTACACAGGTAAAGAAAAGAAAAGGGTGAGTAATGCAGTAAATGTATAGATTTGATTGGCGGGGAACCTACGGGATGGGATTCGGGAAGAGATGGCTTAATTAGATGGGAGATAAATTAGAGAGGTGCACAGGAAGGGCGGAAGGAATGAGTTGAGAGTCCCGGGAGAGGCCAAAGTCCTATTCGTGAAAAGGACCACACACACACACCACCCAAACTAAAATGATCCATGGAGAGAAAGAGAGTATAGAGACGCTGTGTATTCTGATGGAGGAGTGTATACAGAGGGATTGAGTGTCGAGCAGATCATGAGAATCTCTGTGGGCGGTGCAGTGTACAGGGTGGTCCAAAAGTTTGACCGGAAACGAGAATGTCTTAACAATTGACCGGAGGTGAAGAACAAAGTTTTTTCCTTGAAAAATTGAATTTAGAAATCATTTACAAAATGTTGGAATTTTAATTAAAACTGTTAAAAATTAAGACTCAAGAATTAAGATTCTGGAAAGAAAAACTTAAATTTTCAGCATTTTGATGCATTATATGAATCGTAAGACAAAATTAATTTAATTTTAAACATTACGATTGTGAAAATTAGTTGCCAAATTATTGAGAATAAAACTCAAAAAATTTTCCGTTTAAATTTAAAATTCCATATTTCCCCTTTTATCCTGATAACAATTTTCCAATTCCCTGTACAAAAACGAGTCCGTTGTGTGGCTGGCCAGCTCGGAAAAAATCTCTCGCTTTCTTCCCTCCATCTCACTGTGTGTTGGGAGTGTTTGGGAGATAGAGTTTTGTGTGTGTGTATATGTGTGTGTGGGGGGTTGCCTGAATGAGAAAGAGTAGTTTATGGATCCCAGGGACCCCGTAACCCGGACCCATTACAACCATTTACTCTCTCACCTCTCCCGCTCAACTCCCCTACCTCCTCTTACACTCTCATCAAACTCACTTTCACCCAACTGAGGTAAGAACATGGTGCTTTCTCCCGAACCCATCCTCACACTAAAACATGGGGAAACACAACACACCTACATATTCTCATCCTCGGCTTCAAGGGATCCCATGTATTATACAGAGGGAGAAAATCATGATATAGCTATTTATATTATGTGGGAGCCAGCTGTTTCAAGTGAAACAGACACCAGAGTTTTCTATTTCCTTTCTCTCTTTTCTCTCTCCCTACACAGACAAAGAGAGAGAGTCTGGAAGTCTGTTTTGGCAAAATAAAGTCTTTTTGGTGTTGAGGGCTCTCTCATCGCCTGATTTGAAACCAAAGCAGAGAGAGAGAAAGGATACGATGCGATGAAGAGGGTAGTGTTGTTTGATACAGCGTCCGCATTTGCTTTCTCCTCATAGGCATATACATATGCACAGCACAATTTATACTGAGCATCAAATTCCCTCAGAATTCTTCCCTTCCTTTCCCTGTAGCCTGATGGTCTCCCTCGCTCTCTCTCTCCCTACACACACAGACTCCACTTTAGTAATCAGCTTAAAATCTCCGGAGAAGAAAACAAGACTCATAATTACGCAACTCGAAGGACATATTATATTATAGACAGGCAGACACTTCTCTCCACACTCACCTACAAAATGCATCATCATCATCACAATCCCACACCCACCCTATCAACTCTATTACCCACTATCCTCCTCCTCCTTCCCTCACTCTCTCTCTCTCTTTATGTGTGTGTGGGGTGGCCATCCTTCTCAATTCTCTCCCACAAATTCTCGTACTCGTTGGAAATCCCTCAAAATTTTACAATCTTCAGACGCTTTACGATTTAGGACTCAAAGGTATTCCTTCCTTCTCCCCCTCTTCAGCCTAAACCACATTTTACATTTTGCACATAAAATCCTCCCTCAACTTTTCTCCAATTAAACGAGGGGAAATTTTGTGGAAGGAGTCTCTATGCCACCCTTCCTTTTTCCTTGTCTCCCATCAACTCATCTCCTGTCTCTACTTTCTTCCTCCTTCCCTTCTGTACAGAGTTCTAGTTTGAGAGCACACAAAATTTCCTTCACAATAAATAAGTGTGTATGTTTGGGTGTGTTTGTGTACAGAGAGTTATGGAGCTCTCGTTCCCTGCAATTGTGTAGTGTGTAGTGGAGGGGGAAGGAGGGGGATGAAGGGAAATTGAGAACGGAATAATGTAGAGGAAGATGGTGGTTTTCGGCACATACATATGGATGGATGACTGTGTGTGTGTGGTGGATGGGAAAGTAGGTTGTTAAGAATAGTTTTGGTTGAGAGTGACAGGAGGGAGGGGAGGTGAGGTGGGGGAAGAAAACGGAGGATGAGTGAATATAATTTGGCAGGAAGCTGAAGTTGAACAAGGGAAATATTTTGTGGCGGTCGTTGCAAGACAACACACACACAGACAGAGGCACACATGCACAGAGCAAAAAGAACAAGACAGTGGAATAGAACGGAGAGGGAGAGGGAGAGAGAGAGAAAGGGAGAAAGTGAAGGAAAGAAAAGCGTTCCATGGAGCAATAACCATCACATAAAAATAAAAGAGGGACGCTTGCCTTCTCTCTCATATAGTCATATTTATGTATTCGGATGAATGCCTTGATACAACCACATAACTTTTTCACAGTTCTACTTCCTCCTTAACTTCACCCTCCATCCCATCCCACATCCCATCCCATCCTCTCTCTCTTCTCCAATTTTTTTGAGCCAACTTCAACCGAATGTTCTTCCATATCCTAAAAAAATTCCCTGTCAAAGAAAAAGAAGAAATCCTTTCAACGAAGCAGATAGAAAGAAGAGATGGGGAACGGGAGCGGCGAAGCCACACACACGCACACAAAAGGAAAAGAGTCTTAGTCTCAAGTTTAGATTTGCGTTCCATATTTTTTTACAACATATAGCATATGCGAAAATTTTCACCAACAACTAAGCTAAGCTCTTTCCTCTCAGTTATACACAATAACCTTTCCCCGACACACACACATCACACACTAACACAGTTTACTATACACATACATGTACACACACCAGTGTGAGTTGAGTGTGTGGGTGTTTGTGTGTTGTCTTTGTCCAAATCTTGTTACCCTACCCCTCTCAAAAAAAACTTGTAAAGTTTCCACATAAAATGACATTAAGAAGGTGGTAATTTTGTTACCTCTGTTTCCCCTCATCCGTTTTTTTTCGCACAAGCAAATCCAATCAGTTTTTACGTGTGCTATTAACATGTGAAGGAAGGACTCACATTAATTTCCAACATGGTAGTCCAAGTCAACCTCCATTAAGATTAAATAGACAGGGAGACGAGGGATGGAGAAAGGAGAAGAAGGACTTGTCTTCTTTTTATGGATCTTCTTATTAGGGAGTTGAGAAGAAAAAGAAAGAAGGGAGGAGGAGTTAGAAAGTAGAAAGGGGTGGGTGATGATGATGAATTTCCGTGTACACAGAGAAAGGAAGTCTGTGGTGGTGTGTTTCGTGGAGGTGAGGAAATGAGAACACGTAACGTAATACTTGTGTGTGGGAAAATAAGAAAAAGAATTCCATGGAACTACAGGTACAACTAACTAGTCAGGAGGACAATAAAGAGAAGAGAATACACACACAGAGAGTGAGTGAGGGCATTTAATCTGGGAAAAATGAAGGAAGAATTGAAAGATTGTCGAGTGTAAGTGTAATGGCTGTGTTGAATTGGGTTAGATGAAGAAGGTAGAGATAGAGGAGAGGAGGATGCGGATGAGAGAGAATGTGTCTCATAAAGAGAAGGAGATAGAAAAAAAAATATTGGAACGTCTCAATAAAAGGGGGCTTATCAGGCGGGAGCACAAGTTTTCAACCTACTCATTCATGGCCACAAAATGTCCCCTCTTTTCATGACCGAGTTCAAGTGGCTTCTGTGTGTTTCGTTTGACAACGATAAGAGCTCTTTGTCAATGTCTCGGCCTTATGGATTATCAATGTCAGTCTACATGTCCATGTCTATACTTTCACTCTCTCTCTCTGTCTCTCATACGTATAAACACACGCACTCACTCAATCCTATTAAAGCCCCTTACCCACTTGCTTCATTGACAGTAAAAAATGTATATCTTTCATGTTCTCCTCCCTCCACTTGTCTAAGATCCTCATGTAGTCTTTATGTGTGTTCAAATATCATAAATGAATCCTCTACACTTTCTCCTCCTCCTCCTCCTCCTCTTTTTATATGACAAATTCACAACTTGGCCCTCTTCCCTCTCAGAGTTTTTATTGACTTTTTTTCTGCCCTCCAAAAATTGACGACCCTCTAAATTGCCCTGTCATTAAAAAAAGAAGAGGAGGAAAGATTTAACTGTTTTTAATTTAATTCACAAAACAATTTTTTACAACAACATCTTGTTCCATCCATTATCCATATCCTTCGTCATATATTTTTTTGGACAAATGGCTATTTGTGAATGATGTATTTTTTTCAATTCAACACTTGAAAAGTGTGTCACCCACACACACACACGCACATACACCCCAATCTTGACCCACTATCACTGCTCGTGTGTGAGCGGCGTATTTATGCGTTTTAATAATGGAGTTAATGTTGAGATTAAATGAAGGGTGTATAGTTTAATGTGTGGACGTGATGAATAGAATGAGGAAATGAGTGAGAGGATGTTCACCTCCTGTAATAGAGGGAAAGATGAGGACTCTTGGGATGTGTGAGGGTAAGAGGAGAAGAGGAGGAGGAAAGGGAGGAGGGGAGAGGAGAAGGAAAAATGCTCCATTGCATTTTTTCCAAGAGCCGTTTGTCTTGATGGTGGAGCTATATGTCGCTGTCTTGCTGGATATTAAAAGAGGGAGAGGTAAAGTAGAGGAAAGGAGCACACACACACCCATCCACCCACCCTCCCAACCACCCACAGTCAAGACTTCTTAGAAGGAGGAGAAAAAGAACTGGACGAGTTATGTAAGAAGAATGGAAGAAGACGGTTCCAAAAAGTACAAGGATATAGACGGCGGGGAATTTGTATGGAAAATGGAAATAGTGTATGGTTTATGGAGCGTATTAGATCTACCTCTCTCTCTCTCTTCCTCTCTCTACTCTACATGTATACATCATACAGTAGTAAATACTATAAGGTGACTAATCCAAAATCGTGAGTATACGTGTGGCTTCCTGACTCCCTCTCTCTCTCTCTGTCTACTGCGGTGGTGTTCTTCGAAAAGAGAGGGAAGAAAAAACGATAAGCAGGACAAAGTTTATGCCGGTTTTTCTCCTCCGGTGTATAAAAGTATAATCCACGGTACGTGGAAAAAGAGGAGACAGAGTGAAAGAGAGAATGTTCTCTTTCTATAACAAGAGAAAGAGGAGAAAGGAGAGTAGCTAGTCCAAGTGGTGGGGGGAGGGTTGTGGGAGTTTGCTGTACATTTTAGTTGCCTGTGTGTGTGTGGAGGGAGGGGGAATTTCTTTACTATATTATATAAAGGGCGGTTCGTCCTCTTCTTCCTCTCTCTCCACCACACACACACATAGACACACAGTAGAAGAAGCCTGGAGGGAAAGCTTTTGGTCGTGGAGAAGGGAGGAGGCTTTAGACATAAGTCTGGCGCTCTTTCTCTTTTGCCAAACGTGATGAGACTCTGGAAAGAGTTGAGTAGACACACACACACACACACTGAGAGAGCATCATGATATCTGGGAATAGGAGTAGTGGGAAGAGTTGGGCAGGAGCAGAAGCTTCATTCATTTATATAATATGATGTCTAGATGTGATGGCGTGTGTGTGTGTGTGTGGAGGGAAAGAGAGTGAATGCACATACAAGACATGGCTGTGCATGTGGATTTGGGTGGTCATCCTATTTGAGAGATGAAGGACTGAAAGCCCATAAAGCATCTTCATTCTATTCCTTACTGTTGAGTGATGATCTCCACGTTCTCCCCTGTCTCCTACATAAATATTCTCTTGACAAATTTCTCCTGCCAGTCCTTGCATATCTTAAGCCCCCCACCAAAAGACCCGTCCTCCCTCCTCACCACCACAAGAAGCACACTTTCCTCCTGATGCTGCGGGTGTGTGTCTGTGTGTGTCACAACGTACACCACAAGCCAAACCAACACACACACACACAGAGGAGAGAGAGACAAGACGACCGGGAGCACAATTTTTGCTCCCGGAATTTCCATTTTTTTCGTGTGGATTTTCGCCGTCCAGCACAGCACAAAACTACACTCCGGGGCATTAGGACATGAGGAATCTGAATATCGCGTTATTTTTTTAATTTTCCTAATTATTTTAATTTTAATCTCATTTAAACTTAATTTTGATTCTGCTTTAGCCCTTCCTTAGATCATGTAATATTGCATAATCTAAAGCGCTACTCGCAAAATTTTCTCTCATTTATTTTTTTCAATTACTTTATATGAGCTGCCATTCTCGATTTCCTTGACAACATGCTTTTTAATCTTTCGCAATGACTTATAAGCGTCTCCTTTGTCCACTGTGCAATGAAATTATAGCACGTAAACACTGGATTGACTGTTCTGCTTGTGGCCTGACTTACCACCGTACATGCCTACCTAAACTCAAGAGCTCTGTGTTCTTTGGTCTAGCAAGTACTGATTGGACATGTCAATCCTGCACCAATTTAGCAAAGCCAACCGCTCAGTCTTCCTCTCCTTCCTTACCATTCCACGGTATCGTAAGCACAAAAATTAATTCAAATGTCTCATTGAATGATTCACCCAACCCACGTCCAAGTGCCCCTAATTATCCATCTGAAATCAATTTCAATCAATACAATGGTTTAAAATTCCGTCATTTAAATATTAACGGTCTTCACGGAAAATTTGATGAACTAAAATCATTCCTTTCAACTTTTTCTTTTCACGTTTTCACTTTAAACAAAACCAGACCTCCCAAATTTTATATCAATTCTCAGTATGAAATCCCAAATTATACATTTTTGCAAGTTGACCGTGTCCCTTATTATTCTGGTGGTGGTTCATGTTTTTATATTAACAACAATTGGAATTTTCAATCAATTCAATTTCAAACCACATTTCCCCCTTCAACTGAAATTAACGTAACCAAACTAATGATCCGTTTTGTTCGGAAAATTTTAGTCATTAACGTTTAAAAACCACCAAAAGTAAATAATAAGCAGTTTTTAGACTCATTTGAGTCATTATTGGCTGAACTTTCTCCCCTTAGTTTAACAACCATGATTGCAGGTGACTTCAATATTAACTTTAAAGACAACAACCCCGATACATATCTTTTGAAAGGAATAACACACATTTACAATTTACAACAAATCATTAGGTCTCCCACTAGAATCTCTAACCAATCTTCAACATTAATTGAGAATATTTTTGCAGACAATTACTTAAACAACAGTACCTCAGGCACATTCAATTTAACTTCAAGTGACCACCAAGCTTTTTACTTAATAAAACAGAAACAATTACCGAAACCCCCGCCTAAAACTATAGAGATTATCAAATATTCGGAAATTAACTACTACAATTTGAAAAGGGATTTCAAAAAAATTAAATGGCAGTCGGACCTTGATAAACTAGATACCCCCAGCGATCAGTTACTATTTTCAAACGAATGTCTTAACAATTCTTCAGAAACACTGTCCAACAATTAAAATGAGAGTGAAAGGTAAAAATTCTCTTTGGGTAACCCACGAAATAAGAAATATGATAAAGGAAAGAAATAATTTGAGGGAATTATGCAATACCAAGTCAAAAAAAGATCAACTATGGATTTCCTACCGAAAACTTAAAAATAAAGTCACAAAGTAAATTACGCCAAGAAGAACTACTCTAACTACAAGTCTTCAACAGCAATAACATTCACTCAAATTTGGAATGTCTACAACGAAATCACCAATAAGAAGAAAAATCCCCCGAAACCACTCCACCTTTAATTTGATAATGATACAGAAATAACGGATCAAGACGAAATTGCCGAAATCCTTTCAAATCAATTTTCTATTCTAGGTCTGAATGACTTTCCTGAAATACAAAAAATCAACGAATCAATATTTATCGACAACCCCAAAGCCCACCTACCCCGAAATCTTATTTACAATGCTTTTAAATCAATACGACCCTCTAAATCCAATAAAAATGAAATCCCCCACGAATTTGTCAAGAGATCTATTCACCATCCTCTAATCCCATTACAAAAAAATTTTATGAACTTTTTTGCTAAGGGAATTTTACCAGAATCATTTAATACTGCCACAATTACCCCACTTTTCAACGGTAAAGGTTCAAGAACAGCTGCTTTCAATTACCGTCCCATATCCATTTTAACCCTTCTTAGTAAGATTTTTGAAAAAATAATTTATAATAAACTATACAATTTCGTTGAATTAAAAGGTTTACTTGATAGCCAACAACATGGGTTTCGAAGAAATTATTCTTGTTTTACTGCAGCCTCTCTATTTTAACGTGACATTTTGTCACATTTGGACAGTCCTCACATGAAATATTACTTGAAATGCTTAAGTCCCTTAATATTGATTCTGTAATCCTGAAATATCTTTGTGCCTATTTTTCCCAAAGAAAATACAATATTAAACTCCATAACTTCATTTCGCATAATTTCAATTTAAATAGAGGATGCCCCCAAGGTACCATTTTGTCCCCTTTACTTTTTTTCTTTACATTAGCAAAGTAGGCGAATGTTTGAATAATTTCTCCTACAAACTCTTTGCAGATGATTTAGTTACTTCAATACTGACATTCGTAAATTAATTAACGACCTCACAGATTTACTTCGGCGACTACATTCTTGGTTTAGTGACATTGAATTATCAATTAACTTCGAAAAAACAAAATACATAACTTTCCACAAAGCCAATGACAGACTACCTGACCACATTCCCACTTTGAAATGCCACAACCACATTAGTGAGCGTGTCTGCTCGGAATAATTTTTGACCGGAAGACAACATTTTTACCTCACTTTTGACAGGTACACAAAAAAATTTCTTCAGCAGTAGGTTGTTTAAATCACTTAAAACGACATAAATACAAGAGTTTTCACAGTATTAACTAATTCCTTTGTTTATTCACACATTGACTATTGCTCTCCCATTTGGAGTCGCCTTTCCACGTATCACATAAATATATTACAACCTAAAATAAATTCACTGCTAG
>WJFB01000658.1:0-52179 GCA_009870185.1 Pygmarrhopalites habei | reverse complement strand
AACATGCTACAACTGACATGTGTATACTAGGAGACCAAGTGCCCAATGTGCAATAGTTAGATTTAAATGAAAAAAAATTGTCCATTTTAATATGATCGTTCTCTCCTGGCTTTTCACACTATAATAATTACCTGGATGCTGATGCACCCAATTTTAGATCTGCAGGGGCTGTAGACAAACTTCTAGAAAAAAACAAGTATCCTTGAACTCTGTGGCGGGACTATTTAATAAATACGTTCGCCACGAATTTTCCTCGCTGCTCTGGTCCAATTTTAATTGGACATTTAATGTAGTTAAGAGTATTAGAGGAGAGTCTGATCTGGTGAATATCATCATGAGTGGTTCTAGTTTCAAAGGTAAGAATTGAATTTCACAGTCACATTCATTTTGCCTTGTTATTTTCCATGAAAACGAACACGTTCTAAGATATGTATTATGTGTATTGTATCAGTCGGCAGTAAGAGGAAGAAGAAGGAACCAAAAGTCATTTATTTGGGACCTGATTCGGAGGAAGATGAGGATTTGGTCATCAAGGGAGTTATTTTCAAGAAAAAACCATCGCCTAGTGCAATGCTTCCGAGTGACACGGAGTCTGAAAGTACAAATGTGTGTGGAATCTCACTTTACATTACGTATTCGATTCATAATGAGTGTATTATTGTACAGATTCTCTCTCTCTTTACAGGTGACGTGAGGGGATCTCCCAAAATAAAGAGAGGTAGTCCATCCAGTAGTAACAGTGTTGATGATGATGACTCTGATGATACAATAGTAAATATTTTGACGATCATATATTTACATATAATGTGCAGACAAGATGTAATGTTAATTAAATTTTGTATGTACAATTCAACTTATACTTTCTTTTTTTCGTTTTTTTTATACAGAGTGATTCAGGGGTGACTGATGTTTCAAGTGTTTCGTCCGACGCTGTACAATATTTATTATCATTGAACGCAAAACTCCTGGATGAAAATGAAAAGAACTGAAAAAGGAGAATTCGGATCTCAAGTCTCAATTAGAAGCAATGAAGACTGCCCCGAAGTACAAGAGGTTAAAGACTGCCGAGGATAAAAAGAGGAATAATGGAGGTCGACCTCCGATAAACACCGTGTTGGACCACAATTTGGTCCGAAAAATCCCGAGTATCTCAAAGTGATTGGACAACTTAAGGAGGATAAGAATGGGAGGTGGCCCTGTCCAGTGGTTGACTGCGATGTGTCAAAAACTACGAAACCCCAGACAATAGCCCATGTAGAGAATAAGCATTTTGGACGAACATATTCGTGTACAAAATGTCCGGCAATTGTTACGGCTAAAACATCGTTATGTAGGCATAATAAGAAAGACCATACTCGTAAGTGTTGAATTATTTTCTGTCGTTAGTACTGACCATAAATTATTTATTAAATATAATCTACAAAACAATTAATTTTTTTTAAAAAAACTAATTTCAGCTCGGGCGTATAAGTACACAAAGCCGTTGATAAATTTGCATAAAGTCTTGTATTGGGGGATGGTAAAATCACAAGTCACGATTTCGAGGAATCTGATAGAGATAGTAAGACACTATTTTTCCTTTTTTTTAATTACATGTATATCATAGTTTTCTAACATCAAATGGCTATATTATTTATGTGTTGTAGACTTAGTCACCCATTGGTTGTGTGAGTACAAAGATAATCCAGAGACTGGTGAACCGACTCCTCACAAGTATGCTTCTGGCTTTCATCTATTAGATGATTTCTTTCCTGTACGGCACTTAGTTGCAAAAAATGTTCGCAACGTAAGTATCATCATGGGTTTATCTATTTACTTGCAACATGTCTACGGTAATTCATTCATGTCCAATGTTTTGTAATGTATTACAGTCCAAGAAAAATGCGCCAAGTAAGGAGAAACAAAAGTCTGGGTGTGAGAGTCTGAAAAAAATGATGGATCTTAATTTTCATCTGAATCCGAGCACAGTGCAAGACAGTGGAATTTACTCAATTGGGGTTCTTACTGCTGAAAAGGTGAAGCCTTGTGTCAGGGATAAAGTGTATGTTACATACAGTCGAAATCATTTGGATGACCTCAAGAAGTTTGATGAGAGTGAGATATACAATTAATTTTATTTTCTTATATATATTATGCTCAGTATTTAAAAAATTGTACTATATATTTTTTAAATATGTTCTGTCAGGTGCAAAATCTCATTTCCATTCCACGTTGAAGTCGTTTGAGAAAAAAGCGGATGATCAATTAAAAGTGTGGAATAAGTGGGCGATGGACAATGTTGGAATTTTGATCAATGAAGTCATGTCTTCCACACTGGATGAAGTCTCATCCAATGTGGGAACATGATGGAGTCTCTATTCAGAAAATTATGGACTATTTAGGAAGAACAAGGTTGGTAGGGACTCAGTTCTTGGAGAATCCTATTCGAAATTACATTAACATGGAAGTTTACAAGAAATCAATGGTTATTGTCGCTGGGTCTGATGATTTGTACAAGCTAAATCCTGTTTCTCACTAATTTGTTGTTATTTAGTGAATGTTTTTTCTGTCTCAAATGTCTATGATATGAGTTAAACATGTTGATTTCTTTTTTCGTTAATGCTACTACAAAATGTATTAGCGTAAGTTACGTATACAACATAAAATAAACTTTGTTATAGTCTGCTGTCATACTACATCTACATTTAAAATGAATAAAAAAGTCTTGTACCTAAAGCCGTTGCTATGATCTGGCTCCCCACTCTCGTCTCCGTCCCGTTTTCTCCGGGAGTATCCCGTTTTTTTTTCTCTAGACTCTCCTACTTCATCTTGTTCTTCATCAGCCGTATCTTCTTCCTCTCTAATAAAACGAAGGATTTACAATATAAGAAATTATAATAATTTTGCAAAAAACAAACCCAAGTGCCCACACTCAACCTCATAACATAGGTGACGACGACGACTAGATAACCTTATAAGGATAACGCTATCAACCCGAGCAACAATTATCCTGTTAAACGGCGTATGTTGTAAGTCATGAGACATGGTGAATATCGATATATTCCGAAAGTAGGCTAAAAGTGGGTTCACACAAACACTATTTTTGTCCTAAGTGAACCACACTGACAAATAATCAACGGAAGAACAGTGCGAACTCCCATTCATTAACTACCTAAGTGTACTTACAAACGTCAGTATGATGGTAATAATCCAATACCAAGTTAACCACACGAGGATGAATCATTAATGAGAATAGTATGAAATGCCAATTAAAATAATCGCTTCGCTCTTTCTTAATGCTAGCCCACCGACCCCACTACGTAGATATAGATATATATATATGCCAAATTTGGGATGACTATAGGATCCAGAACACGCTCCAACCTTTAGTTATATGTATGTACTAATATCGACCCAATACGTAATAAATATTTTGGTTTGTTTTCAGGCTTATATATCCCGTTTAGGCAGATCATAAAGGAATCATGCCACTGTCTATATATTGACTGATGGGTATGAGTCATACCAGAAACGTCTTTTGCAAACAATAGCACTAGCCATATTATTAGACACAGGGAAGGAGAAATGTAGGCCATAGATTTCCAATTCTAACTTTACGCTTAGTCAAAGGAGTGAAAGAAAGCGAAAAAATGAAAGGGAATCTTCCGAAAAAAGAGAAAAAACCTTCAATATTAAAGCACTCAAGACAATCATACGCAACAGTGGCGAGGGATGTGTGCCATGTTATGCGCATAAGGATGCAGCTGACTGCAAAGAAATGTGCAAAAAGTTTTTTTCAGCAAGGACGCATCTTGATAATATACAGATCACTTTCGGTATGCACTATACTTATGATAAAGTTAATTCGCCTTTATGGGATATTATTTCCCTTAAATTTTAATTAAAACTCAAGTGTAAAAATATATGAATTCAATGTGCGTATTTCTACTTCCAAGTGAAACAGGACAAAAAAACAATGAACCAAATCCATTATTCATAGTAGAGTTCGAATTTTTCTCTATTTTCCCCATGAATCTTTTCAATCGGTAACTAATTGTTCAAATTCTACACATTGATGCCACAAACGCACTTCATCAAAAATTTGGTCCCCGATTCTATGATTCACCGAAAACAAGGATGATTTCAACAAACAAACATGTTCTGCTGGACCGTAGAAAGATGGTATTTAAAAATGAGGAGAGTCATGACCTGCTTCGTAAAAATGAGAGAGAGCTTTTTGTCTTGTCAGCAATGGAAGACCAGAAAATCTACGACAAAACACGTATAATAAGCACTAGACTTCAAGTGGTTCAGTCATTATAATCTACGTAGTTCGATGATTCCAAAACCAAAAATAGACCATTTACTCTGAAGAGAAATCACGGAGCATACAAAGTATCCATTATAATCCTCCAAAGCGCTAATTAAGATATTCCGACTGTGAGAAGGGAGTTGTATCCATATGTACGAACTTAATTTCGTTGGTAAATCTATAAACCTTTATTATTAGAATTCCCATCCTCACCTTGAATTTACGATACCTTCGACACCAACTTCGCATTTCTATTTAATCTATTTCAAGCCGTTTATCGACCTTTTCTTCTCTCTCTCTCTCTCTCATTTTACTTACTACATTCAGTCAGAGACAATGTTCAAATCCATAGGGAAATAAAATCAATACAACATTGTATCGAAAGTATTTAACCTTAATACTATTCGTCATTTTAAATCGCCATGAAAAGGTTTGTGGTTCCACACCAATTTCATTTCTCAATTTAGGAAACCACTACACAAGATACCCTTCAACAAACTACCCAAGATGAAAGACTCTTCAACCAAAATTCAATCAATATATGAATAAAGGTTATACAATATTCTACCGTCAGTCGTCCATGTGTATTGTGTATCCTAGGATAGTTGTTCACAGAAAAGTTTGAACAAATACACGAAAAATATGCATATATGCAAATATTCAAAACTTACTCCATATGCATGTACAGTATATACAGCTTTGTGTACATACATGAGAAAAACTGAGTAAACAAATCTCTGGAGTGTACCAGCACAGAATGTTCGGTAAACAGTAATCTAGCAAAACCAGAGAAAAAAAGTAAAGTCAATAATCAAAGTGATGTAAAGCAACTTTGGGGACCAGAGAATTATAATAATTACATTTTTAGTTAAATTTTTCATCCACTCTGGTACTTTCCTACGTGGTTTGAAAGGGGTACAAAATGAACTGGATACCTGAAAGTGTAATGAATGGAAAAGTATGCAGGACATAACTAGTCATCATGATGACAACATGGACATGTCATGAATAAACAGTATTCAACAGGGAATACCTTATAATCCGCACAGCTCGTGTTACCACTTCATATGAAAACTCTTGACAGTGGCTTTGTGACACACACACAGTCAACGAACGAGTAGTTACCAACACAGGAAATGTCACACACACCTTACCACCAAAAATATCTGTCAATTACAATTTAAATCAGCAGAATAATAACCTTTTTGGTTGACTACATGGTTCATGAAATAACTCCTTGCTATTCTATTCCGTTCTATTTATTTTTTATTTCACAATTCATAAATACTTTTGCATTTGCATAACTGCTGCTGCCCATAGGGAAAAGGATTTATGCAACAGTCGTATTATTACTTACTGATGATACTTATGTAGTATGCTTGTAGTTCGTCATCAAAATTAAAATTTAGCAACAAACAAGTCGAAAATAATATGTCTTCCTCTTTTCCCCGAGGTCCAACAAAATTTCCACTAAAGTACAAAAGTGATGCAAGAGTGGTTAATCGAAAGTGCGACAGTTCCTTCATCAAAAGGTCATATTTCATATGATACATGAACGTCTTGCAATTTTCATTTCCCCATTTCACGCAAACTCGGAAGATGAAGGTTGTTAATTAATTATTTGCAACATCCTCATGGACTACAAACTGTAAAATGTTGAATCTCTCACAACATATATTATTTAATTCCCTCGTTGTCCATCAACATCATTTATTATTTTAGAGCAGGGCTGAAAATGACGCTCATAATTCTTTAGCGGATCATGCTTCTTTACAAAATACTTTACAGTCCTACCCAAGTTAACCAAACGATGAACAACAAGTACAAAGAAAGAAGGATGAATTTAATAATTACTAGGTGGTTATTTCCAAGAGGAATAAGACGGAAAATGCCAACTGGCAGAGCTCAATATACACAATACATCCATTAAGCGTCCATGGGTGAAGGTCTCTATTAAACGTATAATATTTGTACTAGTGTCAAGAGGAACACTTCCACAATATGAGGTCTCAAGTGCTGTTGCTTCTATTTAATGTTCTAAATGAGGATGTTTAATCTACAAACACACAAAGTCATGTGTCTCTAGCCCGTTCGCTTTTCTTAGTTTAAAATGAGGCGAAAAAAATACATTCAAGCGTGACAAGTAGATGTGCCTATTGTGAATGAGAAAGGAGTGTGCTCATTCTCTTCCAAACTCTTGTACGTTGCAGAATAAAAAAAGTCGGCAGAATGAATTCAATTTAATAATCAATGAGTCTGTTTGCAAAAGACTTGCCCACACTCACAGCTTCCAACAAGCTTAGCAAAATTATTGTGATCTGGAACTGGACAGAAATGGACCATTCAAAGCATGACCTTGTCAATAAACCTTCAACTGTACAACCAGTTGTACCAGTTCTAGCAGATACGCAGTTGTATGTAGTTGAACCTCAAAAGCTACTCTGACTCTCCTCATGACCAAACATTGCCTTCTGTCTTTAGGGGAATTTTTTATCCGACACCCACCACCAGTTTCTAATTATTCAGGATATAAATGAATTTTTGAAGAAAGTAGTGTTGACAAAACTGATTGACTTGCAGTGCAGTATCGAATACTTTTGAAATTTGTTTTCACTTTTGTATGTGCTTGTTCACTATGCACATCCACACACACACAAGAAAATAATAATGTATAAACACTGAAGGACAGAGTAAGGCTTGAATAAGAATCAGGAAAAATATGATGATCTAATCTTTGCAAGCTGTTGTCGATGAAAATTCAAGAAAAAATAATATGCATTGTAATTTTGAAGTAGAAGGATAAGGGAGGTTTATGACTGCACAAGCAAGCATCTTTCCAACATTATTTTGGCAAAGTCCAAAAGTCTTTATAGGTCTAGCTGCAAGAAAAAAGGACTTGAATTATGAATAAAAGTTAACTTCCCATCCGTCCCGTGCCAAATTAATATTAAAATATCTCTGTTGTTAATAGTCATTTATGCAGGATGCTGGAGTCAGGATCTCTCCAAATGGCAGACTTGAAACTCTCTAACCTCTGCATTTAGCCCTCTAAGTCATATCAATTTAAATGTTAATGCAAAAGTCTGCTGTCATACTACATCTACATTTAAAATGAATAGAAGAGTCTTATACCTAAAGCCGTTGTTATGGTCTGGCTCCCCACTCCCGTCTCCAATTGAGTTTGCGAGATCAGCTTTACTAGGTTCCCAGGGTGGAATGTGGGTTATTCCTTCTTGCCGAAGTTGATCAATAAAGAATTCAATAATTTCCTTGCCCTGTAATTTAGCAAACAAACAAAAATTTGAGTCACTTCCCTTTCCTTTTAAAATTACGAATTCCCAACAAACAAAACTTCAACAGGACATTCCAGCTAAAGTTTTGCGTCTGAAACTACTTCCTGGACATTTTTGCGCAAAATTATTATGTATTAATGTGACATTTTGGAGTGCATCGATTTGGAGGATCTGATATAATAATAAATAATGGTAGAATCATAAATCTGAGTGACTTATAAACACTTGCCCTATATTACAATCTCCCTCTACTGCTCCTTCTATTCAAGACATACATGAACTGATTTTTATTGACAGGTACTAACTTTTGTCGCAGGCATTATCCATTTTACTTAATTGCTAAAGCATTTTTGCTCACGTTCAAGGTCGCTCGAGCAAAAAAAAATTACGTACGAGAACGACTTTACGCGGAGTCAGGGGAAAAACTTGAAAATTCAGACCAAAGAATATAATAAAGCAAACAGCCACTGTCCAGAGATCAAAATGGCAAAAAACGAGCAATCATAAAAAGCAGACCAATAGCCTCTATCGGCAATGGACTTGTCAAGTATTAATTTTCTAATCGGTGATACCTGCAGAGAGAGAGATTTCAAAGTGTGTGCTTAGAATTTATTAGAACATGAACAAAGTATTACCCACCTTAGCAATATTGGCTGAGTATTGTTTGATGGCTAAAAAAAGAAAGTGAGCATTTAACCATAGAATGGACTATAATGTTGTAAGAAACACACACAACTGTAAGAAATGCCAATATATGTGTCAAATCTTACCTAACTTCTCCACGAGATTCTCGCACCCAAAAAAAGACTTGACCTTGAGATAGAAGAAAGAAACGAATTTTAGACATTAGAAATTTCAACTTAATGGT
The DNA here is from genome assembly GCA_009870185.1 of Pygmarrhopalites habei. NCBI lineage: Eukaryota > Metazoa > Arthropoda > Collembola > Symphypleona > Arrhopalitidae > Pygmarrhopalites > Pygmarrhopalites habei. The sequence continues at coordinate 43,727 of WJFB01000658.1, read as the reverse complement.
GTGTAACATGGGCAATACCCCATAACACATTTCTTAAAATGAGCATGTTGTATACTAGTACGCTGTAGTTGTGGTACATTTTTATCTTTGATACAGGGAAAAATTGGGATCGTATTATTACTCCAATTAAAAATGGTCTCACAGGTGTTCATTACACATGTCAAATACAATTGCCTTGATCCACCGTACCATTCTCAAATTACAAAAATCAAATTGGCTTGTTACAGATTTTACCACATAAAATACCACAAAATACTGCATTAATAGTAGGTAATGTATCTCGAAAAGTGAACTGACTTCCAAACTGGCCGATTGTTCAAAGCATGTCCATTCGGGATTTTCTGGATGTACCTGAAAGAAATAAAAATTGAATTACCGTCTTATGTATAATTTAGACTTTCTCATTCTCCTGATCATAGCATCTCTTATACGTGGAATGAAAAAACATTCGGTACAGTAACATATTTTACACATGTAATGCGAAACTAAAGTGTAAAGGTCAAAAACGTACAAAATAATTGCAGACTTCATTAATGATTACACGAGTGGCAAAACCTGTGGACAAAACACATTTTTTATTTATTATTTCGTAACTGTCATATTTCATACTTGTAATTTCTAAATTTTCCAAGTTGTACTTTTTTTTGAATTATTTATTTACATTGCATATTTACATGAACGTAGTACAACTAAAGTCTGCGACGTATTTCAAATAAGTCTGCCAATTCACTGATTTTCCTGTCTCGGACTGGAAAATCTCTTAGTTCTGTCGTACAAATAAATTATTTTACTGAAATTCCATCATCTCAAAGGATGAAAGTTTTAACCCATCCACAGTGGAGGAGAGGTGAGTATTTTTAATTAACTTTGTTTAATCGTCTGTGAGTAATACTCGTTCGTTTTCTCATTTGAGTTTTTTTGTATTCTTATGACAGTAGCGAGAGTGAGATGGACTCTGACGAAGGTAAATTCAAGTTTTCTAAATACAAAACTTGTTTCTTTTGGTCATCATGTGTATGAAAATTAAATGGTTTATTTTGACTGGCAGATTTTGTGGAGGAACGTCCTTTTGGACACTCTTCAAAGAATCCTCCTGCTAAACGAATGAAAGTAAAATGTATGTTTCTAGTCTTTCTTTCCTTTTCTGTAAAGTAACAATTATTTAGGATGACTGATTTAATATGTACAATTATTTTCAAAATAATCAGCTGAACCATCATCAAAGTCTCAACCCGCAAAGAAAGCCAAAACAGTGCAATCACCGCGACATTTTTGGACCGATTTGGAAATGTTGAATCTTATCAGATTCCATTTTAGTCACCGAAGGAACCATAGTTGGAAGGGAGTTGAAAATGCTGTTGGAGTAGACCAAAAAGTTTGTAAATCAAAGATTGCAAACTGGACAAAAGGCAAATCAAAGGAAGAGAAAGACAATCTTTTGCAATCAAAATTGATTGAGTTGGAAGAAAAAGAGAGAAGTGACTCGTTAGCTGTTCCAATATCACATTTATGGACAGTCACTGAAAACATCAAGTTAATTGAAAATGTCATTCGGTATGGAACCAAATGGACTAAAATTGCTCCTTTAATGTGTCCGCGGACAAGTACAAATTGTCAGTCTCAAAAGACCAATCTCAGTGTGACTTACAAAACATCAGACTGCAATCAAATTCTCCAATTATTACAACAGCAACAACAAGGTGTCATTAAATCTTTTACAGAAGAATGGACTCCGGAGGAAGAGGTTGTACTCAGTCATTTACTTGCTGTACACTGCTCTAAGAATTGGACAACAATCTCATCTTTAGTAAAGTCAAGATCAGCTACTGACTGTGAGTCAAAATGGAAATTGATTCAAGCTCAACATTTAACTAGAAAGGAATGGACAAGGGAGGAGGAGAGTGCACTTTCAGTACAGTATGAAAAATTCAAAGATCAAAAATATCTCTGGGCTCGGATCTCTCAAGCCATGAAAACTCGTTCAGCAACAGCATGCAGCACAAAATATAGTCACAAAATGAACAATATATCTCATAAGTTTGCAAAGGATCAAAACAATCAGCTCTCCAGTCTTGTGCAGTCATTCAAAGACAAAAATTTGCCTGTTGACTGGGACTGGATTGCTACTCAACAAGGATTTGAAGATAAGTATGCCAGCACTCTGACCTCTCATTGGTACAATAGATTGAATCCTCAGCTAGTAAAAGGACAGTGGACGAAGACTGAAGACAATAAACTCAAAGAGATCAAAACACTCCATCCATTCTGGACTGATTATCAAATTTGTGATGAAATTATTACCCGATCCCCTTGTTCAGTTCGTATGCGTTGGGGTCTTTTGGGTGATGAATTTGACAATTCTCCTCTCTCTGCTGAAGATTTAGAAAAATTAAAGGACGCACTCACGAGAGGTACTAGTGTGAAGATAATTCAGAGAGATTTATTTCCAAATCGTAGAACTAGTTTTCTGCACTATTCACGGCGGAAACTGAAAAGAACATCTGTCCATGAAGAACTAAAAAAATGTTCATTCAAAAGAATTGGTCAGTTGGTGAAAATGGTCATTGCAGAGATTGACGATGAAAACGGCTCCTCTCTCCCTGAAATTGTTGACTTTGTCAAAAACAATTATAAGGAGATTCAAATAGCATCAATAGAAAAGGATATTCTCAACTACATTTCTCGAGCTACAAAAGAAAAGGCTACTCATAGACTGGACAAAATTGAGATTGATGGTGTGAGAAAATACAAATTGAGACTTTACACACTGTCTGCCAAAAAGAAGAAAAAAAATCCTTGGAAGGTTGTAGTGAAGGTATATAATTTAATCACTTTTTAATTTGATCTCAGAAATTGAAAATTAAAAATTCCGCAATAATAGCGACTGTCATTTGTGTGTGTATATTCTTTTGTAGGATTCTGTAAAAGCGGATTTGACCAAGTCCATCAACTTTTGTACGATGAAAATGAAAGAGTATGTAAGAGTCAACAAAGATCGTTTGGACTTGAGAAGTGGACCTGTTCATGTAATAACAGAGGAGGGATTATATTTTAATGGAGAAAAGATTGATATTCGGCCAGTCACAGATGCAGATACAGGTAATATTTTGAACAATCATCTTTTATCCTCAAGTCATAATAATGATAAAATTTACAGAAATATTTTTTTTACAAAATTCTAGTGTCTTTTGTTCATGTCTGTCGGTATCTCCATCGAGCTACTCCCAAAATTTCTATTAAGGATGGTCTGTGTCAAATACCAGAGAATCCTCTAATTTCAGTCATTGCAAATTTACCCGTGGAGGAGGAAGGAATATCAGATCCAGAAGAAGAAGTAAATCAAGTCTTGGACATTGCAGAACAAGAAGAGTGGGAGAATATTCAAATTGAAAAGTTGACCACCTCTTGGACAGTCGGATGGTCATCCATGATAAATTGTCACACAGCCATGAGAGCCTCTCTGTATGCTAGTAGATTAGGAGGAGGATGTGGACATCAAATGTTTGCTTATATTTGGCGTGTAAGTATAATTCTAGTCAATTTGTAATATTCAATGTGTACCATTCACGAGTACATGATACTAATTCTGTCAACTTTTATTACACGTAGATGTGGAAATTGAAAATTGACACTCTCAAGGAATTCATTTACTGTGTGGATGATCCCAAAAGGAAGGAGAAGAAAGAAAAGAAAAAGTTGGAACGACAACAACAACGAGACAGGGAACTTGCAGTGTTGGATATGAATGCAGAGACTGGAGAATTGACAGAAAGACAGAAGAAGAGGAGGGCAAGGAAAGAGAGGAAAGAGAATGAACCAACATCTGATAGTCAACATATGTCTCAAGAGAGAAGCAAAATTTGTCATCCTAATATTTCTGAGATTGTTAAATTTATTGTTCGATTTTTTTGTACTGATGTTAATTGTTTGAGAAAAACCTTTCCTAATTTGAATCTGCTGACAAATGAAGCCCTATTATGAATTTTTGAAACGATGGTATCTGAAGGAATGAAATTGACTGATGATGCTACATTGATTCGTGAAAATATTTTCTCAACTCCTGAGAATGTGGCTTTGAAGCAAAAATATGGTTTTTTGATGAATAAAAAATAATAGTCTTTTTTTCGTTTTGTGACTACATCAGTCTGTAACGAATTACTTTATGGGTAAATAATGTTATATTAAATATTGGTATATACTATATATATATTAGTACGTATACTCAGTTACTAGACGCACAATAAAAAATAAGAATAAAAACTGAGAGCTTAGAGTGAACTAAACACAAAAGAAAAATTATTTAAATATTACATCAAAACCTGGAAAAAGTAAACATTAAAGATATACATAAGGAACAGATGCACACACACTGAATCTTTTTTTTTTGTGCGAAAGTGTGTTTTTGTGTGTGCCAGAAATCAAATTGGAAGTGTGGAAAATTTTTGTTCAATTATTTCCGGGAAATGATCAAATTATATCAACATACTTTCGTTGTATGCTTCTATCTTTAGGTTCCGTGTTCTCATGTCAAGAGTATTTTTCTGGATGAAGAAAACATGATCAACACCGGCGAGCTTCTTGAGCAAATATGGAGCCTCCACATTCAACTGAAAGTTTCAAAAATAATTTTGAAGTCTTAGTATAATTCATTTTTAATTTCCAGTAGAAAACGATTTTAAATAATGCGAACGCCAAAGTGTCGTGAGTAATTTAACCAGTTTCAAATGCATTCACTTACTTTGCACCTTCTGGAAATAAAATGATGTGACCCATCCTTATTCTTCTCTTCTTCAGTGATGTCAGAACTTGATGGGGAAAAAAATAAAAATTAAACGAAGGTGAATTATTTTCAGACAGTCATGTCAAATTCAGAATTCACAGTGAAAATTTTCATCGTCCTCCATAGCTTTCTATTTCTCAAACTTTGTGATACAACCTTTAAAGATCAAAGGTTGTACAACATGTTTTGTTTTCACTCAAACCATACCAAACATTAATAATAGTCCAGACATGTTCCACCACAGTTGTTATTATTATCCAAACACATATTAACGACTAATCACAAATCACCCTATCTCAAATGAAAGTTTATTGAGGAAAATTTGCAGCAAATTATTTGCTATAGACAAATCATTGATTGATAGCAGTAGTAGTAGGTATTTAGTACTCTCAAAGACTCACCTCACAAAAATTGGTATCATTGGGCACGTTGGAAATCTTCGCTCGTATGCCTGCTCCCCAAAAAAAGAACCGGAACAATTTCATTAGAACATGACATAATCCCTGATATAGTGGACATTTACAACAGCACACGTTTCATGTGGACACACCTACTCGACCGGATTCAAAATACAGGGTTCTTGTTCAATGTTTACACCACAACCAATCTATTTATAAGTATGTACGTGTGTCTTATTCCACACTTCCTCATTAGCTAACCATTAGTAATTTCCCCAATCAGTAAAGCAAAGTTGACATGGCATAAAAAGTGGTTGCGTACATGACTGATAACAACTGTCTTCGTCTCCCCTCCCTCACTTCTCTCCAACATTCCTTTTAATCTTTGGTGATGAGCCGTGAATAAAACAAGTAGAGAGAGGATTTGACTTCAAATTGAGTCATGGAAAAATTACACTCTACAAAATTCGTTATGCCTAAACGAAACGGTACAAGTTAAATACAGTAGAGCTAGTTTTATTAAACGGCCCTTTTTTTGTTAAAGTGCTTGTCTCTAAATTCTTGTCGACTAAATTCCGCATTCACACATACAATCTCACATTTCGTCGCAATTTTACAAAAATTGACAAGGAAAAAAGGGTTGGTGAAGATACGTCAATACTTGAGTGCCATTCTTCCTACATTATTTTTAAACTTCAAACTAATGAACATAGACTTGTTGTGCGTCAAAGAAGAGAATTAAAATTTTCAAAGCTTTACATGGCCGTACATTTGTCTCATATGAACAAGATGACCTAAAGGTCAGCAGTTATATCCTCTTTCACTGCTTAAGAGTGATAATCGCCACACACTGTCAAACACACACAAAATATAATATATGCTCATTCAGCTGTTCATTAAAACAAATATAACACGTTGCTCGTCTGAGAGCAGGTATATTATTCACTCAAAAATTATCTAATCCTGGAAAGTTGAGTGAGGCCTACATTTATACGTTGATAATTAATATTGTAGTCAGTATTTCTCCCCATGCGTGATTATTTATCAAATTTCCTGGGACCAGCAATGAGGAGAGCAAATGATATTTAGCTTTATGCAAAGGAAATTTCTGAGACTGAGACTACCATAATGACAGATGGTCGTCCAGTACACATCCTAAAATGTCTCATTCTGCAAATACGCACATTATGAGTGAACAAACTTCTTTAACCTTAAACAAATCATCTTCCACCTCTAGTATTGTGTCATAGTAGTGAGCACAATAGTTCTACACAACATTTCAAAGGAGAAATTATGATTAAATGTACTTTCATGGGACATATCATCCCTCTATGTGCATTACGGAACAAACCAGTTGAAAATATTTCGCCCAACAATTTTGTATAAAGTAAAATTAAACCATATTTAGGCTTAAATATGGTTTAGTAAGATAAAATCCACTTTTATTTACATTATATAACATGCATGAAGATTCTCCATTAGAGAATGATATTGGGATGATGATGGACTACGAGATAGGAAAAAAATTCCTTCTCTCTTTTCCTATATATTGTAATAATAAAACTTTTATTATAAAAGTTAGCCTCTCCCTACAACAAATGGTGAATAAAAGGGCAAAGATCACAATTTCGTGCAATATGTCAGGCAAATTTCATGTACTGCGGACACACAAGCGTGTATGCCTCATGCAGCGTAGCTTTCCCTGCACGAAAAATATGTCTAGTTGTGTTATAGTAGCAGACGCCTTTTCAACAGATGTAATGAGATTTGACGCATATTTAAAAAACAAAGCTGTTCCTGGTGTACATGCTCTTGCTGGATGAATATATCGTGTAGTAGTATTATGAAAAGGGAAAATCACACGTGCCTCATCATTTCTACTATGATGCAGTTTTGTGTACAAAAGTTGAACAGGCTATTATAATGTCCTCTCCATCCCTCTCTTTGCCAAAAGGCAATTGCAATGTTATAGGATTTATGGGTAGTCAGTCAAACATAAATAAATGGACAAATTTCAGTTTTAGTATTACTGAATGTGAATGTACCATCCTCCCTGTCATTGAATCCAATCACTGTAAAAAAATTTGTCAGCTAAATTGGTGGACGATGAGAAAGTATGGAGGAGTTGGCGGTTGTAAAACTGAATAAAAGCTATTTTGAAATATTCTCACGTCCCATCGTCCATTTCATCAATGGAAGCTAATTTGAAATATTAGGAATTCGAATGAAGGCTCAAACTTGAATAAAAATAAATTTCTCATACATCATCATTACCGTGCGTACGTACTATGTAGTATGTGTGTATTAAACATAAAGACATGTTGTATTTTTTCCATTACTACGGCTCAAGATCATGATTTAAAAAAGTCTGGTGTACAGGTATTTAACTATGACTTTTTGCACTTTCAACTTACTACTAGACTACTACCATCTCCATGTAAGTATTAACCAGCATCATCCAGCCTGATATGTAGTAGAGTTGCAAGTTTTTGCATGTATGTAATATGCAGCATTATCCTATTAATAATTCATTTAATCATGAATACATGAACTGAATGACCATGATCGTGTGGAAAAACCTCCACACACATACACACACGATATAAAATAAATGTAATACTGCATGAAGAGAGTAGACTACGAAACTTTCCTAATGTACTGTCATTTACTGAACATTGTCTAATAGAGACTGTCTATCACATCTTCACTTTTTTTGCTAGCAACTCAATTAGTTTTATGATACTTTTGGATGACCGTGAGAAGGATCATGCGACTACTAGGACTAATTAAGAATTTGAACAAAATTACTAACTGTTATTATATATATATACTATGGCCCTATTATTTCCTAATTAAAATTTTTATTAATAAAAAGATAAAAGGACAGGAAACGTACCGCCATGACGAGCTCGAACGGATATTTGTAGACGCGAACCGGTGACTGGTATTTCTGAACCATATTGATACTGATGATAAAGTTCGAAAAATTTACAAAAAGTACAACACTGAGAGTGTGTATGAAGATTAGTAGTGGAGGTAGTACAGAATGATGTCAAGTGATGTAAAATTGAGGAGTCTTGAGTCAAAAAAAATATATTTAAAGGTGATATTCACTAAAAATTAGTAAATTTCATTCAGACCCAGATCCAGCTGGAGCAAATGTGAGTCAAGTATTAATTGTCATTTGATTCCACAGCATAATTCTTGTTGGTGAGACTCGCTAACTACTCCAAATTAAGGTCATTGAAGAACAAGTTTCAAGACTCAGAAAATAACAAAAGCGACGAGAAGGATGAGATATTTTTTCATGTCCTGTCAACAATAAAATTGACACTGGAATTTGAATCGTCAACGAAAAACTTTGGAGTAGAAGAGTTGACGAGATAATATTCTTGACGACGACGAGTATTTCCTTTCATTTCAACACACACATGGAGATTTGTAGTATATGAGGAAAAAAGAATATATTTGAAGGCTAGTGTGATGATGGTTGTTGTGGGTTTAAAAGTTCTCTACACACACAAAATGAGTATTAACAAGTGTGGGATTTGGATTTCCAACTGGTATGTGTGTAGTTACAATTGAAGTGTAATTATATCATTGTTACAGTCCACATTGACAACACTCACACAAACCAACTCCAATTAAATCAACATACACACACAGGGAAAAAAGGTGTTCCAAAATAATAAATAGTAGTTCCAGCACGTCTGTTCAAGTCGATGTGTTTCAGTACACTGCACTATAAATAATAGTAAGAGAATTCGCAAGTGTAAAATAAATGTACATACAGCCTAGTACGAATGGGAAAATTTAACTGTTTGCATGGTTATATTTACCGACTGACTGACGAATCTGCTGTGGAGGTATCTGGAATATGAGGAGCTCCAGTGCTTCTGCCTGAACGCTCAAGGAGAGACAAACCACAAGAGGAATTTGCACACACAAATTCGCAACACAAAAAAGGCTAACCTCTCCTTGACTTTTACATTATTTTTAGGGAATGACAGACTCGGCCCGACAACACGATCCCATTGTATTTTCGTCCCTTACATGTTCCCCAATACTTTTCAATTTTATTTTGTTCCCCAGAATGATGAATGTGTCCACTTTTTAACTTAAATAATATTGAAACTTTAACCTAAATTTTTCGCAAAAACAGCTGGCTGTTCCTCCGCCATCTCTCTAAGACTCTAGGGACAGCGAGCGTAGATGGCCAAAGCATTGACATCCGACTTTTTGGAGTTGAAATTATTTAGTAAATACAAAAGGGGACCCTTCAAGTGCCCATTATAGTCATAAAATGATTACAATTATGATGATGAAACTTTCACACCATTTCGTCATAAAAATGAATACTAATTTTCAATTGTCAGCTGGAGCAGAGACCTTGAGATGAATTATCCATCGGAGACTTTCACTGCTTTTTTCTTTGTTGTCAAAAATTCAAAGGCTTTTATCTTGTCCAAATCTCCTCACACACAATACACAATGTATGACAATATTGAACAATACCCAGTATTATATTACTTATACGAAATTCTTTCAAATAGAAGAGAATTGGATAAGCTATTTTATAACTTAACACTCTACTCTTCCAGCATGATTTATGGCTTAGAAGATGATACTTTGATGTTGAACTTTTCCAGATTTTTCGATCATTTTCCATAAAAAATTCAACAAGTTTGTTATACTTTACTATCAAATAATTATCATTCACTAGCTATGATAATTACTTATTTGTCCATACCTAAAAATTTTCCAAAAAGGACAACAAAATGTTACATCTGATGGTGTGTATTTTTACGTGTCTACCTTAATTCTTGTGTGTAGGTAACTGTAATAACATTATTTACGACTCACAAGTCAATATTTCATGTTTCCAAAAATGTGGTCATGAAGAAAAAAATGGTAGGGTTGACAAGGGCCAAAAGAAGTAGAGAGAATTAAATGGAAGGAGCGTGTCAATGTGTCAATAGTGTCAACGATACACACAAGAAGCTAAGTGGAGTAGCTAAGTGTACCTTTATCCAGTTAATGTCACTTACGACAATATTATTATTCCTTCCGGTAAATTAAATACTACTACTCGCATTACCCTGGTCCATTTTCGTTTGTAAAGTAAAACTGACTCTTCTTCCTCTTGTATTTGTTTTTCTCTTTCTTTACAACATTGTTGTAAAGAAGCACTGAAGGTGCACGGAAGGGGAATGTAATTAAGAATGCGGCTAATACTGGTTTAGCATGGATATCAGCTGAAGATACTACACAACTTGAAAGGTGCATGTGTGTTTTTAACAGAAGAAGTTTAATCATGGACAATACTGTGAAATGTAGACGAAAGAAGAGGAGGAGGATGGCTTGTGTGTGTCTGTGTAATACACACACGGAGTTATTGCTCTTGAAAAATTGTAAACATGTACTTACAAAGGGGCAGTTTGTATTATATTATGAGCCCCTCCGTTAGCCTCATCTAAACTGTAAATTAAAATAGGGACCAGGAAATGTCCAGGATAATTTGACTCACAACGGCTTTATCCACTAACCATCCATATTATAATGTGTAGGTATGTGGGATCCCTCGTTTGGAAAAGTCATACCTACAACGTGGATGGCCTTTGTTTAAGATTTGCCTTCACGAAGCAGAGCATCCCTTGGTAAATTTCAGGACGACTTGGCCATCATGATAATGATAATGTTCTGTCTATTGGTCAGTGTCTGTCCTTTAGTGAAGAGTACACTCACAGAAGGGGACTCTTTTATTCCTTTATTTGAGTTGCTATTGACCCACCTTGAGAGAGAGAGCCCTTCACTGATTTTATAATCTGACATATTTGCAATGGCCATAAACTTATCGTTATATGTGACTGAATGTGTGTCAACATATGGAGGCGGTGGTAAACTTGTCCTCAAAGGATCTAGGTGAGTATACCGAATACAAAAGGTGAGACACTTCTCTCTCTGTCTCTCTCTATCCTTCATGTGAGAGTGAATGTGTGTGTGTGCGTGTGTGTAGGGAGTCGAAGGCGTTCCAGAACAATAACATTAAGAGGATACACTTTAATTTTCCCCACGACGACCACGAAGAGGAGGAGGCGGAGGAGGAGGAGGAGGACGTCTTCCAATGAGTTTTCTGTTTGAATGACATTACAAGGAATTGAGTCCGTTCTCAAAATAGAAAATAACAGGACACGGATTCAGGATAGACAATATAAGGTGTAAACGTTTATTTAGGATTTTGTCCTACATTTTAAAATTTTAGTCTTCCACTGCTCTTCTCCTGTGACTGTCCTTTTCACAAAATTTCTCATTTCATTCACAATTCATCCTGCCCCTCGTCAACTTGCGGATCCTCGGCTCCCAGTTGAGAATCACACATTCGAAAGACAACGTTTCACAGGTGAGCAGTCAATAACTTTTCTTTCAACACATATTAAATCCTCCAGAGACTGGAACACCTGTTGACAGAGAAGATTTTTCAAAAAAAAAAAAATTTAATCCTTTTTGTTTTTGATTTTTGTTTTGTTAAAAATTCACAGATAAATAATGGCGGTGACATCGTCATTACAATATTTTCTCACCTACTTAGTCCTGACCACAACAGTTCTCCTCTTTCATCAGACAAATGTCGTCTCATCCCAAAGTCATATATGGGCTGAGGATCAACCGTCCAGTGCTTACACAATTTATAATGGAAAAATATATCCTCAACCCAAGAAAGAGTCCTCCTGGGCAAATCTTTTCAGTTTTGAAACACTCTACAATAATCCAGTAGTTCAAACAGTTCTCGGCTGGACGGATGCCCTGTACGGATCATCCTCACCATCCAATGACACCCTGCTCGGAGAAGACTTTGTCGACACTTTGTCCAGTTCAAGTCATCCACAACAAGCTTATGTGGGTCAACCCGGGAGTAATCAGTATCCTCCTCAAAACCAATATCATAATAATGGCTACTACAAAAATTCACCAATGGCCCAACAACAACAATCACAGTCTTACAATGGGAAATATCCTCCTCCACCCCCTCCTTATGGTTCTCAATTTCCCCAGTATCAACAACAACCACAAATGCCTTACAGACCAACCCCGGAACAACAACAACGAGAATTGTATCAACAGAAACAAATGCAGTATCAACAACAATTGTACCCACAACAACAACAACAGTTTTCACCCGGTTATGGTCCAGTATATGGTCAACAACCACAACCACAAATTTATGGGTCAAACTATGGTATGTATGGAAATCCAAATGTCGAGATTGTCAATCAATTAGAAGCACAAGGGTCAATGGAGTCAATTATGACGGCTCAACCTCAAGAGAGACATTTCCAGTCATCTAGTTTTCAACCACAACAGTCCATTCAAGCCAATTCCAAAAATTCTTTTGACAATGACCTGAGTGACAAGCCCAATCCTCCTTCATACGAAAGTTCCACAGAGACATCGGAAAGTTCAACGGGTTCCAAAAGCGGAGACATGTTAGATGATTATCCCTGTCCTCGTAAGTCATCATTGCTAAGAAAAATACAATTTTAATTTACAACTATTTAAGGTGTAGTTAAAAATGATTATTTTTGTTTTTCAGCTCTTAACCAGTGGAAATGGGATGGACAATTTTGTATAGCTCTCGGACCAACTCCAACTTGGGCCTGTCGACCAAATGACTTGGTTGCTTCTGGTCGAGTGACAGTATGCAGAAACAAAGTTTTTTTCCCAAATGAACCCTAATTACTATGCACTCATTATTATTATTGTTAATACCTGCATAGTATTCGCTCTCTTTTTCCCTTGTATCATTTACTTACTGAAGGAAATTTAATAGAAAATATTACCCCCCCCCCCCCTGTTAACTATAATATTCATACATACTTTTTATATATTTAATCGACGTCTTACAATACACCATTAAAGTAATAATACTGTGAGAAAATCGAACAAAAGATTGACAATCTACATATTTTCTTTATTCAAAATGCATAATAATAAATGTTAATAATAATAATAATAATACATTACTCACAAAGTACAAATTAAGACAGAGTAGGGAAGATACCAAAAAAGAATTCTAATTATATTTCTCCAGTGGGGCATAATTCAACAACTTTTCAATCAGATCCACATGTCCAAGAAGCATTCTACGGCAACAGTATCGTTTCAAACCAAGGGCGTCCAATGCATCCCTGAAATTTATTTAAATAAAACATTGTGAATTTACTATTGCGCAATTACGAATTAAAAATCAAATTAGTTTTTCAAAGAGAAAAAAAAGACACTCACCCTTCAGAGTATTCAGCCTGAAGAAACCCCAAGTAAGCTTCCCACTTATTTCCGATCACCTTGCCACAGGTGAAGCACCGAACAGGAATAATCATGATTGCTGTCTGTAAATACAACAATGAAACCGGTCAATATACGACTCCAATAATTTCCAATGTACACACATGCACGATGTATGAAATAATACATACAAGTCAAAGAAAAAAAGTAACTCGCCTTTCAAAAATGTGATGACAAGTAAAAGACCAGCCAATCTTGTCAAGTTGTTCGTCAGTCCAGGTCTCCAAAGGTCAATCAATTACGAGAAATTGCAGGACAAAAAACGAAAAATGGCCTCTTTTGACTTTACCGCGTCGAGTACGTGTGTTCGCGTTGAGTTGGATAGGTGGGTCTGGGAAGGGATTTTATTTTTTGTGAGTAATTTTGGAAATTGTCTCTCTCTATTTTCCCCTTCTGCTCCAAAAGATGCTGAACTCTGAAGCCAAAATGATAATTATAGTCTAACAATTTATATTAATTTTTCAATGTAATCCAATTTACGACACGAGGCCTACAGAATGCCAAAATAGGTTATATGGTAAATTGGTAACAATGTGTGTGTGTGTGTGATTCATGTAAATGGGTTGGTGGTGGAGATGTTAGTAAGAACGTGATTCTATTTTGTATTTCACACACTCACACACTCTCCTCTCCCACGTACACATTAGAGGGTGTCGAGAGAGAAAGGGGGAAAAATTAGCAATTTAGCTTAAGAAGTCTAATCCATGGGAGTTAAATTTTGGAGATTAGGATTTGCAGGCTTTAGCCATTACATGATGTACACAACACTGGAGACTTGTGTGTGTCTAGAAAGGAGAAGAAGGAAAAAAAGCTTAAGTCAATCTATACTTAAGAACAAGAGAGTATACATAGTCAAGATGGCCTGGCAACACACACACACACAGAATGAGAGAGACAAGTTTTTCATTACAGGAGATGGTACAGTGGCATTTTGTAATTATTGTGTAGGTGTCTTTCGACTTTGGTTTGAGCGTCAGTCCTGTCGTCGTCGTTTTCTTGGTAGAATAATTAACCATGCACGCAGCCCCATTCTGTCCCTCCTCACTCCGTGGCCCTCCAAGTGTTAGTTATATTGTATAATGTCTCAGACTCTTTTCTTCCGCTCACAAAGTTCCACTTTTTCTTGATATGACTTTGTCCAAGTGCTATATAGACAGAGAGAGAGAGAAAGGAGGAGAAAGCGGGTGGAGAGAGACAGGAGGAGTTGAATGCACTATTTAAGCTATTGTGAGAGGAGAGAGAGACCCGTCTTACTGGAGAAACTACATATACTAGCCACATGCTCTCGATTCAATCAAGACTAAGAAATACTTTCTATTCTACTATGGATTTAAGCAAGGCAACCCAACACACACACATGAGGAGAAAGCTCCTCGGAGCTGTACACAGGCTACTACTAATGAATTAGTTCTTTCCAGCTGAAACTTTCATTATTAATTAAACGGTCACAGTGGGATACCCAAGGAGAAATGAGAAGCAACAGCTCCCACACGGCAAGAATACCAAATCTCGAACAAGGAGGAGACGCAAGAGGAGAGGAGGAGAACAAAAAAACAGAGAATACAAACTTTTGTTCAAGCCAAGCAAAAGGAAAAACGGCAACTGCTGAGGTACACATAAAACCTAAAAAAGCTCATCTTCATTTCCATCCCCAGAAACATTCCATCTTCCTCAAAGGTGAGCACAGGCAGAGGCCACACACACACACAAACTGAATGTTTTAACCTCCACATCTAATTTACTCTTCATACCACCCAACTTGCAATAAATTTCAATGTCATTTTTTTCCAGTGGAGAGATGAAATTAAAATGGTCCTTGTCTCCACACATTTTAGCTGAATTGTGGATGAATGTGTAATATACTCTTGACATTGTCTGTCACCCCACATGATTGTGAATTAAGTGTGGGTGGGCTGAGGGAATTGGGAGGATGGGGAGGGTTCTGTTCCAGACAGACATAAAATATATTTTTTGAGTGTCCATGAAGTCTGGGGAAGAGAAGGGAGGGAGAGTGGGTGTCCAGTGTCAAGTTGGAACAATTTGTATGTGTGTGGTCGTAACTAATTGTAAGTGGAGTTTAATTACCGAGTTATTAGACGACAGTATGGTGAGTGAGTGGAGAGGGAGAGAGAGACTGAGCTGTCTTGAGAGGTTCCTTTCAAAAGCAGACAAGTGTGCAGTAAAGCTACTACTAAACTGGGAAAAGTACAAATAGAAATGAAATCGAGAGAGGATACTCTGTTTATAGTGGAGGAGATGAGAAAAAGGATGGAGTGAGTGGAGGACTCAAGCAGAAAATAGTAGGTGCCTTAATGTAATAAAATAAGATGGAGTGTTGGAGGAGATATAGGAGTGAGAGGAAGAGGAGGAGGAGGAGGACCCGTGTGGATGTAGCATCATTCCATGTAAATCGATGATGTTCCACACGCTCCAAAATTAAATCCCCGGGTTAATTTTCAACGGACGTGCTAATGTTATGGATGGCTTGAGTTACGACTAGCAAATGGAATAATAAAATACTCCACACACCACTCACTCTAATACACTCCTCTCTTTATCTCACCCTCACCCTCTCTCCCTGTGTGTGTGTTAATAGCACTAATAATACTAATAATATACTGATATATAATACACTCCTCACTTACTCATCTCTTTCTCTCCCAGGCACTTTCCTCCGCTACTCAGCTATTTACAATTTTATAGTGGAATTTGAACGTGTATCATCCCATTGTCATCCCAAAGTGGGGAGTGGGACTATGATATAACATTATATTAGTCCCCCTCCCCCTTCACTCAACCTCGTCCTAAAACCCTGGCAAAGAATAATGGGAAAAAAGATCAAGAGAGAGGAGAAAAATTTACCACAGCAGCCCTTCCCACACACACACGCTCTCTCTCTCTCTCTCTTCCTCTTTCTCTTTGTGTGTCTGACCTCCATTTTGTCTTATCCCACAAACAGTCATCCTGTCTGGTTAGGTGTGTGCCCTTAACTTTTTCCTTCTGTCCTCTTCATTTTCCGGACAGAAACTTTTAATTTACTTTACTCGGAAGATGGTCATAATTAATTATTGTAAATTGTAATGACCATGTCCAAAAACATAAGAACTTAATGTTTGTGTGTCGTACTGGATTTCCTTCCTCACAGAAAAAGGGAGAGAAAGGACTTTCTTCTCCCATCCTTTCTCCCACCTTTCCTCTGTTCTTCTTTTGAAGTTTCTCCTTTTTTTCTCTCTCTCTCTTTTTCAAATGAATCTCCGAGTTCAATGATAACGCTCATAATGTGTGTTTGTTTGTGTGTGTGTGGATATGAACAATGCAACGCCATTCACGTCATCCGCGTCTGTCTCTCAAACTCTCAGAACCTCTCAATTGGACAAAAAAGAAATGGAGAACTTTCACCATGGAACGGGATAGCCGGTATTTTCGGGTATAATCGACTGTGATCATCTTCAAATTTTCATGTCATTACATTAAAAGCATCGTTTTCCTTTGAACTTTACACATATTTTCACACACACACATTGACACACTCTGAGAGAGAGAGAGAGACATTTTGCGGGGAGGGAGGGACAAAATAAACCTTGAGCTAACTAAGTTTGAGCCAAATGGAATCTCAATTCTGGAAGCCCTTCTTCCCTTTCTTGTGTGCTCCTCTCCCTTTCTCTCTTCATGTGTAAATATGACAGAGATTTTCTGTGTACTCCCCCCATCAACTCCCGTCCCTCCATCCGTGAGAAAAAGGTCATGCAGACAGAGACAGAGAGAGGGAAAAAGACACCAGAATAAATTCCAAGAGTTTTTATCACTGCACTTCCCAGCCCTTCCCAGCCCTCTGTCCTCTTCTCCTTCTGTGGAGGATTCTGCCTCCAGGCTCAGTTTTTCCAGAGACAAGAAATGAACCTTTTTAGTTTCTCCCCTCCCCCCTCCACATACGTATAAAGACATACATTTTTCCTCTTTTCTCTCTTTCTCTGAACAATTACAATCCTTCCCTCCATTTTTCTGTTTAGGTCGTGCTCATAAATATTCCCTACTTTATTATGACGTCCATACGTTCTCCCCCGTTACCATAGATCCCAATACAGTCCAAGATTCGTCGTCTCTCTCTCCTCTGTCCCCGTCTTCGTCATCTTTCCACTCCTTTGGTTTCAAAGAATGGATTCAGTGTTGTGAGGCGGGATAAGGCCTTCTCCAAGACACACACAGACATGTTTTGATTTCCCCATCCCGTCCTCCCTGCAAATATATTTCAAAAATTCTTTGTCCCGATCCCTCATCCTTCTCCCCACATCCACATCATCCTCCATATAAATCATGTGCCACACATTAATGGAATACAGTATTGGATGCAATTTTTAGTTTTTTTTATTTATAAAGCCACGCACATTTCCATGTCACATCCCACACTCCTCCTCATCACAGTCATTCATACACACATGAATTTTTTTGAGGTCTGAGTGGGCGGGGGAGGGAAGGAAGACAAGATGACGGGGGAAAAGTTATTGAACTTTTTTCTCCCTTCATTTTAAAAACCAACAAAAATATTCCATCTCCATCTTTATGTGTGTGTCTGAAAGGGAGCACCTGGAAAATTTCCCATAGATTATGGACTTTTGATTTCCCCCTCAAAATTCCCAATGAATGAACGACTCGACGTAGGGAAATAAAGACAGACAGACAATATCCGTGGATGTGTGTGTAATGTGAGCTTATACTCCATTCGTAAAAGCGAGTCCAATTACCTTGCCAAATGGTTGCCGTGTGATGCGGGAGGGAGGGGGAGGAGAAAGCTAAAATTTGACAGTAGATTATATGCTAATTGCAGGAGGCGACGGAAAACTAAAAAGAGACACACACACCCACCCCAAAACAGAAGACAGAAGGGAGAAAAGTTTTATGGAAACCTTTTTTTGCAAAAAATGGTGCGAATAAAAACAAAAGAATAAAGTAAACTTTCAGCTGGCATCTTTCTACCTCAGCCTCCTCCAATGTCTCCCTGTACAAGTCTACAGTAGGATTTTCTTCTTAGTACTCAGCTTTGGCTGTCGTTTCACATCCCCTCCTCCCCCTCCCCCTCCTTTCTGTACTATTAATCTACATAGAAACACACACGGAGAATGCACACAATGTGTACCTTTTAAAAAGTTCCTCCTCTCCCTTACCTTTTATAAATGGGTCCGTCCTTCCTCTTTACGCGAATGGAGAGTTGCGGAGAGGAGACGACAGCGGAGGCTGTCAAGGAGGAGGTGGAGGTTCCGAATAAAAGAAGAATTTTCTCTCCGAATATTTTATGATGATATGAAAACCCATACGCTATGATACTCTCTCTTCCTAAACATCCTTTCTTCCTTTTCTTTTTAGTCGACTTCTCTCCTCCCCCCGTTTCACCACTGGAAAATCAATAAAATGTCCCTGTGGAAAAGAAAATTGTAAAGAAATTTTGTCCACAATTTGCTGGACTTTATTGTCTGGAAAAAATAAGTATGCAAAATTCAAACACTTACTGTCCATGAATAACTATGGCCTTCTCTCCCTTTCTATTCTTCCTTCATCCTTTCAAGAGAGAGGGAATTTGAAGGAGAAAAAATACTGAGATTGGGTAACCACAGTCAGCTCTACTGAAAAGAGAGAGGGAAAAAATTCGATTTGAAGAGGGTATACTCTATTAAACTACAATTACGAGTACAACGGATGTTGTAGATCTCTCCTTCAAAAAACCCCGACCACACTCTAAAAGCGGACACATAAAAAAGTTGGATAAAAAAGGTGGGTAAAGATGGTAAGTGGACAGTAACGGCTGTGATTGAATCGGAGGGAAAAAACGACCAGATTTTTTGTACGAAGGGCCGACATGGACAACTTAAATCTCTCGTGACTCCCGCTTGTGCCTCTGATTCTCGTCTCTCTCTCTCTCGGTGTGTGGGATGCGGGTAAGGAATGACATGGTTGGGAGACAGGCTAGGAGGGGGGAAAATTGTTTTTTTTTCATATAGGCGGCTCTGGGATTTAAGCTGGTGACTTTGTTTGGATCTCGTTTCGATTTACGAATCCTGTCCAAGGTGAGTCAGCATTGCCACCCCATCCCATCCCATCCTAGTCTGGCATGACAGAGGAGAGCAGAATGTTGTTAAGGGCCTCTCTCCCCCCTGACTTACAGGGAATGCCCTGGGCTACCAAAATAGTACAAAAAAATTTGCTTTCTCTCTCCCTCTCCCTTTATAATTATACATGTATGCAGGGCGGAGGGACGAGGACTGCGATGGCATATACAGCTTATTTTCTCCTCACTCTGTGGATACTATTGTACAAGAAATTTCGGCACCCTCCACACACACGCACTCAGACACCATAAGCTCCTTTCTCCTCCCCCTCCAAAGTCTCCTTTCTCTGTACATTACTTTGGCTACATACAATATGTAGACTGGAAGGGGGAGGGGGAGCTAATGCTCTTTCCTCCCTCACAACACTCTATATTTATTTTATAAACAGTCACCTGATGCCTTCAACACAGTCACTCCCTGCCTCTGCCTCTGCAGTCGCCGTGCCTTCTCGTGTCTCACCCAAATTCTCATTCTCATGCAGACAATCATATAAGTCTCCATATAAATAATCCTGTCCTCTTCTCTCCACCACAACAAACTATAAATGTACCGTACAATACACACACACACACGCACAAAAGCCTTTCCTCCTCAAGGCATCAATGCAAGGCAAGTTTGTAGAATAATTCTACAAGAATTACCACAATTTTACCCGCGAGGACTTTCTCCCTCCCCCGCCCATACACACACAGAAAAAGAAAAGTAGGAACTCCACACACACATGACTCTCCGTGTGTGTGCTGTCTATTATACGACTACACTTCCTTGCTCATTTGAATTCATTTTTTTGAGAATGGGTACTACGTACTGCCTGCATTGATTTTGATTTCTCACATTTCATCTTCATCCACCTTCTAAAAACTCTTCCACTCTTCTCCCTTTATACCACTATGCAAATATACGGATTGAACAGGAGGAGAGGATATACAAAAAATTTAATTCGAACGAATTTGCAAAGAAAAATTTTAAATCTCATTTCCCCAACCCTAAATTTTCCCACATCCTTTTCTGTATGGAAATTTCTTTTTTTGTACATTTGTCAAAATTAAAATATGGAATGTATTTTTTTTGATGAAGAAGAAAAGATTTTTCTCCTCTATTATTTTTTGAAAGTCGGTTTCTTTGGGATAGAAGGAATGGAGGAAGGAATTTGATTCATGCATTCAGTCAGGAAGATTGGAAGGCCTTTTTTTGGACTAGGCTTTTTCCAGACTCGAGAGAAAGAGAGAGAGAGAGAAAGTATCCTTGTCTCGGTAGAGACATGCATACCTGGAGATTTGAAAGGTGGTATTTGTAAAGCAAGTTAAATGCTTGTAAGATAATTAAGTTTTCCGACTCCACTCGTCCTTCACACAGACACACACACTCTCTCTCTCTGTCCCACTCCCACTCCCTTCCAGTACATTACAGGGGCTCTTCAACTCGGGCTCAGTGTGTCAGTTCTAAGAAAGGGGGAAATTAGAATTTTTCCACGTGTGTGCAAAAAAAGTTGAGCTCCCATTCCATACATACAGACACAGCCAGACAAAAAAAGAGGGAGAGGGAATCTTGGGGTACAAATCCTTCAATTACAAGAGAGATACATTTTCCCTCTGTATATATCAAATGTAGTATTTTTTTGTCATTTCCATACACTTGCATGTACTCCTCCATATTGATTTTCTCCCTCCACACACACACGCACATTCTGAAATCCCTTGCTTCTTTTTTTGAGAAAAAATGGCGCCGACGGTTCCTACCCTCCCCCTCTCCCAAGGAATTAAACGAGTGTCTTTTCATGCCCAAAAAATACATTAAACTGCTTTGCTGGGGTTTCTTTTTTAATAAAATATTTGGGCAGGAGGGGGAGGGGGAGGAGGAGGGGAAAAATAAAGAAAACAGTAGGAGACTAAATACTAAAGCCCTCACCATGTCCCCCTCCGCTGTCTCCTCCTTCTTCTGACGCAATTTGACTATTACACATGTATTTTGCCATGCAAAAGATTTAGTTGAGTGTATTTGTAGCTCATGCTTGAAATCCCCATTGGTTTTTTCCCCATGTCAAACGTCAGTTCCTCCCTTCTCCCCTCTTCCTTTCTCCCTCTTATAAAAAAGAAGAAGGATACACATAGAGAAATGGAGAAGGATCCGGCTGGGCTGAAGCAGTCTTTATGAGGCTTCTCTATTTTCTCCATTCAGAAAGGTCTATAATTTTACATACAAATTTGACTGGGACGGAGAGTGTACGTTAAAATTTAGTAAATGACACCACTTGACTTTGACAATGTTTTTAAGAGGGATGTGAGTGTGTGTGTGCGTGTGTGTGTGGTGGCAGGGTGAGTTTACAAGTGGCACTTGCAAAACATTAATGATTCCTTAATGGCGTCATTATATAAGTACAGACCAGACGAGACAAGAAAGAGAGAACCTCCGCCACTTGACTTTGTGTTTCGTCTTTGATTTTGTCGTAGTCGTCCATGACAAGGATGGTCCCATCTTTCTGGTCATGGCTATTAATATTATTCCCAGAGCCCCGTCTATTACCTCCCCAGTAAAAAGGACGCGAGAATGGGACACGAAGTCTGTGTACACATAATGTATTTTTAGGATTGGATGAGGGATGGAAGAGTTCAGAGTTTACTTTCTCCTGATTTCATTCATAAATTCCGACTGTGAGAGTCCCTCATTTTCCCTCTTCTCCTCTCATATTATCCTGTTGCCCTGTCCTAGCCTGCGTAAAATCAACTCCACCTTCTAAAAGAGAGGCAGGGATAAAAGAGAGGAAGAGAAATGGGGTAATATTAAATATTTGAATGTGTGTTCCAGAATTAGACTCCAGAATACGAAGGAGTCGAGAGGAGGGAACATTTCCTTTCTCTGCTCTGCACTTTCTTTCCCAAATCCGTAGGCAAAGAAGTAAAGTTTCAAAATTCACAAGGGATGAATAAGCTCATTTCTGAATATTCCCCTCCCTTCTTCATTCCTGTAGTGGAATGTCCTCAAATTTTTAGTTCGTGGGGAAAGGAACAGCCAAAAAATACAATTTTCAATGTTCTTGGAGAAGAGAAGAGAAGAGAAGAGAAAAGAAAGAAAGGGAGGGAAGTGGGTGTGCGGAGAAAGTGGGGAATCATTGCAATGACTTTGCATGACCTTATTTAAAATCATTCCCCTTTTCCATTGTTATGAAAGAAGATGAAGGGGACTAGAAAAGACTTAGAGGAAAGTTCCTCGACTTGGTGGAATGAGGAGGCATGGGGTCGGAGAAAGAGAGAAAGAGAAAGGAGGGATCTTAGCTCCAGTCGATAAGTACAAAGAGAACACCTACACGCAAAATTCCTTGAGCACGTCTATCCCTAATCCTATCTATATTTGGTTTTGTCTCTCCACTCGGTCGTGTTGTGTGTCAGTGTGGGGGGGAGGGAGAGAGACGGAGTGGAAAAATAAAATACATGCTTGATTCAGAGACGGAGTCAGACAGTCACTCATGTAAATAAGGGAAAATATCAAGTGAGGTGAAGATCAAAACTGAAGGATGAAAGCAAATGGCCAACTTTATGTCGAGTCTCCTTCCTCTCTGTCTCGTTATCATCCTCTGCATCTCCATGTATGTACACTTCCCTTCACAAAGTTCCTGTCTCTTCATCTCCCTCCCACACTGCCACCGAGCGACACAAAGGAGGACACACACACGCACACACACTCGCTCCTGAAGGGAAGGGATGAGGACACACGGTAGATATTTTCATTAAGCATTTTGGCGCTTTGCATTGTTTACTCTCTAAATATCCTTTGGCAGTTTGACTAATTTACAAATTGCAACATTTCCAAATCCTGTGAAAGCTCTCCCTTCCTCCTTTCTCTCTCTGACTTTCTCCCCTCCTCTCTCCATACACCACCAGAACGATCCCGGGCTTTTGACATTCAACCAAAATTTTCTTGATTTGACTGGAGGTGGTGGAGTGCAAGTGGAAGAAATACCCAAACACCGCCTCCACCTCACTCTCCCTTGTTTTAATAAACTTGACGCGAGGACACGTGACTCTTCTATGCACACACACGCACTTCATTGTGATTATGTTTACCTCAATTATTGAGACTCAATAATTCGATGATGGATTCAACAAATGGATGAATGTACTGTCCTCCTCCTCCACATATTCAAATGAACCTCCGAATTGTGACCAGGATGGAGAAATACAACTAGAAGATTATTTCCCATTAGATATGATGGAATGGGCAGAATGGTTTCCCTCTCCTAAACATGAAGAGAGAGTGGAGGAAGGCTCTGTAAGAATATAAGTGGTATCATATTTTAGCTGGACCAGAGGCAAGGCTCTGCCTTTCCCTCCATTGGTTTAATCCTCTATTGAGAATCTCTTATTATTCCATTGACCAATAAAATTTATCCTTTTCCAAGAAATAAAAACTTAAAGCCACACACGCCTAGAGCGATGACTGTGACTGTGTGTGTCCTCCGCTAAATCTGGGGACTTGGGTCGTCTAGATTTGAGCCCTCTTCCCTCCCATCTCTCTCTCTGGATGTGTGTGTGTAACACTACACCTAAGTATACATAAATATATTGTGTTGCGCTCTATACACACAAAAGATTTATAGGTTATAGCTTAATCACGAGATGTGAGGAGGAGTGTGGGCGGGGGTAGCCAAAGCCCAGCAATAAATTGCAAATTCTGACCGATTTAACGGCAAACAAGGCTCTGTCTGTGGCTGTGTATGGGATGGATGTGTGTGTGTTGTGTCTGGTGGAGAGGAGACAGAGAGAATACAGAAGACGATGAGATGTGGATTCTGATGATGTCACATATGGGCTTCATATTCCCTCCTCCACCTCTCAACATCTATCATGTTTATCTTGTACACAGACTGGGGGGAGGAGGGGAAAAGTGATCAGCTCCCGCCATGTCATGTCAGGATAAGATTGTGAATTATATATGCTGTGTACATACTACATACGGATGTGTCAACCTTTCCATGTTCATAAACCAAGGCTCATCAAATAAGGTCAGTGAGATGGAAATTTTTATTATCATTCCTCTCCCTCCCCCACACAACACACACACACGCCCTCCCCTCCATCCAGCTTCATGGCCAAACCACGTCAAACTTTATTTAAAACAAAAATATTGATAATTTTTTTTTCTCACTGGTCAACGTCATCACCCGCGGGAAGAAATTACATTTCTCGACATGAAGTTGATTAGACCGTTAGAAATTTTTGTAGAAGACAAAATCCAGTTTTGAGAGTTGGAAACTGGATTTGATCCAAAAACAGGACAAATTTAAAACCTTGTCACGCTCCCATGAAAGACGTATGGACCACCGAAGGAGGGGAAGGGAAGGATGATGACACCTATAAATTTTCCAATGAGAAATTAAGACTGTCCTGGGCTTTGACCAGTAAATTTCAATTTTTTTGTACTTTTTTTCGATATTTCTGTGAGGGATATCGCATTCGCTTGTGTTTGCCCTCTGACCTTTTCTCCCAAAGTCCCGTCTTCACAGTGATGAGTCCTAAGTTACTGTGATGGTGGGTTAAGATCTAAGAAGTATTGATGAGATAAAAATGTGTCGAGTTGGCACTGGCTAAGGTTTTATGGTGTTCGTACGTACAGCGTGTGTGTGTGTGTGAACTGAGGGATGATGTCTCTCTCATGAAATTGAAATCAGATTTTTTGGAAAAGGAAGAGGAGGGGATGTGGGAAAATTGATCGTCATAAGTATCTATTTGGTTTATGTGTAGTTGTATTTGTATTCCGGACACCTGCCCTCCAGTAATAAAAAATATTGGACAATCTTCCTCTTCATTTCCAGGATGTCACAGAAGGACAGAGAGAGAAAGAGAGAAAGAGAAAGTGAGAGACGAAAAAGGAGTGTGGGCAGAAGCTGTTAAGGAAAAAAGTTTATTTTCCTTTACTTTCCCTTAGCGTCAAACTCTTCATCAGCATTTTCACCGAAATGAACAAATTCAAAAGTAATCACTTGAATGGGCACAATCCATACACACACACACTTGAAGTGTCCTCCTACTCATACACCTATACACAATTTCCAATGTACAAAAAGGGAGGATGCCAGAGAATTGTTGATTTGTGTGTTGAATTCATTAAAGAATTGAAACTGATCGTCTTTTGGGATAATTAGATGTCCACCTGAGTCCACTTGAGAAAAAATGGCAAGACGTCATTCTTCTTCCTTTAACTCTCTTCCTCACACACACACACGATCATCAAGATGAAGAGCAGGAGGAGAATGAGCATCAGTCCTCCTCCTCCCCTCCACACTTGTGTTCATCCCCACAAAAGTCAAGTGCACTCATGTCCTCCTCGTCTCACATGCTGCACTTTAACTCTTTCCTTCCTCTAAAAAATAGTCTTTCTCTCTCCATGGGAGACTCGGAGGACAATTTTCCCCGGTTATTCCTCAGCTGAACGATGTTTTATAAATGACTGATTAAATAAATGCTCTCCTCCTCCTCACAATCCTACTTCCCTTCCTCGACGTTCCTCCACTTCTAGAAGGGATGTGTGCGTGTGTAAAGCCGTCTGTAAGTATCTCTGTTCCTTTGGCTCCTGTGGCCAGCCAGAGAAAAGGGAGAAGAGAGAAGGTGTGTGTATGGGGTGGGGTGTATAGATATAATATGTATATTTACAAGATAATAGCTCCATCATCATACTTACAGTCTGCCTGACGATGACGACCATGTTGTTGTTGTTGATGAGGAGGAGGTGCAGTGCCTAGTCTTGTAACTTTGTTTACTTTTCCTCCGTGAGAAGCTTTCAAGTGAGCCACACTTTCCCCATTCTCTTCAAACTTTCTCCCTCTCTACGTACTAGTATAGTTCTCCAGAATCCACACACACACAC
Organism: Pygmarrhopalites habei; assembly: GCA_009870185.1. NCBI lineage: Eukaryota > Metazoa > Arthropoda > Collembola > Symphypleona > Arrhopalitidae > Pygmarrhopalites > Pygmarrhopalites habei. The sequence goes on along the minus strand of WJFB01000658.1, from coordinate 17,244 downwards.
ACTAACACACAGACTGCCTGTGTGACGAGAGAATGTCGCGTTTGCGTCACTCTAGAGCCCTGTATAAATATAATAGATATAACTTTATCAATGACTAACCATGCACATATGTAGCCAGTGTCTGCTTTGTGGATGGCCACAAGTCCATTACCCATAAGAGGAAGAGTGGAGAGACTGTGGCTGTTGCTTCCAACTTTCATTTCATTATCTTAGCTCGAGAGAGCTAAAACCACATCGTCCTCCTATACTCCGTCTTCATCACCTTCACCATGGCATCCTCCCCTTTATATCTCCCATTCTTTCTCCTCTATAAAGACGACTCTGCAACATCCTCATCCATCTCTCACTTCTCACTATGCACCACCACTCCATGCATACACGCGGAGTGTGAGTGTGTGTGTGTGATAGACACATGGTACGTGCAGTTTTTTTTGTAACTTTCCCCGTTTTTATTTCCACACATAATCTGTGGCTTATGAAGGATAATACGATGACTATTATACATCGGTTGGCCGTGTATGCGAACAGCCACAGACGGGATGTGTTGTAAAATGTGTAAAACGTGTCTATAAAAGATAGACCTATCTTTTATGTATGTACGTACAACTTCTTCCTCCTCCTCCTAGACAGTTAAGTGATCAAACGAGAAGCAACAGTGGTAAGCCCAAGTCCCAAGCAACAGCTGCTCTGGGTCAACTTGAGCTCCCGACTCCCGACAACGGCAGGACGATGAGTGAAAAAGTAATGATGTTGATGGGGATGGGGATGATGGAGAGGACACACACTGAGGATCTTCAACTCTGTCTCTGTCTACCTCCACTCCCCCCACCACCACACAAAGTTGATATTTCCTCCAGTTTTTTTTATTCCCCGTTTTTCTGACTGGGAAACTCGGGCACACAATTTCTTGACGCGGAAATAGACCCTACATTGATGGACGGATTTTGTAAGCTGCCATGTGTACTGTGTATTTACATGAAATGAGAGCACATTCAAAAGTAGTAAAGAAAACGGAGATTTGTGCTCAAATCTTTATTTCAGATTCACAGTTTTTGATGCACAAAATAAACTATACCAAATGTTCCCAACTTTCTCTTTCTGAGTGATGAGACATGAACTCTTAACGAGTAAACAGGATCAAAAATCGGAATGAAAGGGAATTAGCAGGAGAAAGTGTGGATTTTTCTCTCTCTCCACTCTCAAGTCTATACATTTCTCTTCTCTTTGAGGATATTCTCTTCCAGTTATCATTATACGAGCATGAATGAAGTTGCTCTCTTCCCGTCCTTTTTATCCTCTCTTACTTTCACTGGAGATATTTAAGCCTCTCAAGCGAATGACCTTATTATACTTATTATCTTTATGAATCTGAACAACTGTTCTGGGACAAAGTGAAAAGTAAAAAAATTGAGAAAAAGTGAAAGTGTGAGTGGAGGCTGAGAGTGGTGGAGTCACTTAGAGTTTTCTTTATATGAAAAAGAGCTTGAAATAACACAACTTTCACTCCCTTTCTCTCGTCCTCCTAGACTCTTGGCATTGTACGAGAGAGAGAGAGAGACTAGAGAGGGAGAGTGTACAAGGAAAATGAATTTGTACTCCCAACTATTTTTTCCTCCTCCCCATACAAAGATAATAATAGAAGTGACGAGGAGGGGAGTGGGGCAGAGGGGAAGAGGGAGGACTCGAAATCGAGTCAAGTACTAGCCACTTGTTGCTTCCAATTTATTTCATTCCTTTCTCCCCTCCTCCCCATTTTCTTAACTTTATTTGCCCATCCTCCAGGCTCTGTCATTTCATCTGCACAAGTTGAGTGCAGGGGAGATTTGGGGGAGGGGAATAAATGTTGTTGTTCTAATTTCGACTTTCCCGAGGATCTCCTCCTGGATTCCTTAGAGAGAGCTTTTAAGGAACTCTCCAAAAAACCACGAGCACACCTTTTTGTATAATTCACATACTGGCCAAAAAATGGAAACAATCGACAAAGGTTTTCTGCACAGGAAAAAAGACAGTTGGCCTGAGAGTTCTCTGTACCCGGAGAAAGTTTAGTAGAAGAAATTCTTTCTTTCGAGCTGTACGGGTGAATACTGAGAGAGAGGAATTGTGTATAAAACTGCATGGCTTTCTCTCATTGTAAATATTTTGGTTCGTCTACATTACACTGCATGGTGTGTGGGACAGAGAAAAGAAAGTGAGGCCTTTCATTCTCCTTTCTCTCTCTCTCTCTGTTTGCCCTTTACCTTTGTGAGGGCGGGATGGGGTAAAGAGAAAAAAATCTTGCGTCTCAATGAAATTGAACACAATGTGTGTGTGCATATTGTGTGTGTGGTCTTTGTTTCGTCTTGTTCGGTTATTTATTTATAGGGGCCGGAGAGGAGGAAGTACGAGAAGGGATGCGTGGGCGGCGAGACGGGGCATGATGTAGAATTTGAGCATAGCGGGAGTCAAATGTAATGGACGAACGTACGTTACTATTCCCCTTCGCCAAATGTCCATCTACATTCTCCCCTCTTTTGTACCCCATCGTATTGGATTGTCCACTGCTGTTTCTACTGGAGAGGGAGCCAAGAATAAGAGGGAGAACGTAGAAAAACTTGGCTCGAGTATAAAACGGTCAGGATAAACACAATTTTTTATCCTAGCCTGACTTTCACTTAAAGCTGTACTTTCTCTCTCTGTAAGATTACTTGGATTTTGAGACTACTGACTATGTGTGGGAGATGCTACTCAATTTATTTCCATCTTTAATTTTATACAGCTCTATTCCGCCTCCTCTTTTTATCTACCTCCTCTTTCTCCTCATTGCAGAAATTGCGAGAGGCACGAGGGACATTGTCTTGTAGTATTGCAAAGGTCAAGCTATTTCTCCCTCTCACTTTCTGTGTCTACACTCGTAGTTAATACGGATACTAATGCGTTTAAACGGGTTGGGGCCATTCCTTCCTCCTTCTTTCATGGTTCAAGTGCAGGGTCACTCGGGAATAAGGGTAAATTTATTTCAAAAAATCCGAGAGTTGATCACGATTTTTGGGAGGCAACTCGTTAATCTGGAAATTAAATTTAAAAAGAAGTCTTGCAGATCATCCGTTCTTTTTACTAGAGAGCAGTAACTGGGCAGAGTACACAATGGTAGTTAAGGGCGTTCGTTACAATTAAATTTCTGTAATTGTGAGAGAGAGTGTCTGAGATTTCCCTTTTGAAAGAAGATGGAGAGACAAAAACTTTTTTGTCATAAATTGTACTCTGTGTGGAAATCACATTAAATATAGTAAAGATTGTAGTGGAGGAGTGATGAATATACATACGGCCGAGCTCTGGTATTGTACAAGGAAGTGAGGAGAATATTGGGGTGAATAGAGAGTCAATTGTAAAGTCAAAGCGAAAAGTTGTAAAGCCAAATCCAATTCCAGAGAGGAGAGAAAGAAAAAGAGAAAGTTCAAATTGTAGGTTGTCTCACTAACCCGATTACAGATTTTACCCTGATATTTATACTTGGAAACGGCATTTTATGTAAGAAGGGAGAGGAGAGCTTGACCCAAATAAAAGTACATTCTATACTATTAAAAGATAAGGCTGTGTGTGTGTGGATTTCAAAAAGTTTCTCTCTCCTCAAAAGAGATTTTACGTTTTACGGGGACAACTCTTCGTGACAATGTCAACTGTACGATCCATAAAATGTGGGTGTGCGAAACGTGGACAATGGGAAATTGGTAACGTGTACAATTGCTGTACTTCGTAATTTTATCCCGATTATTTGCCGACTTTCCTCATTCCTTTCTTTATCTCTATGTTCGATTGTATCTCACTTTCTCTTTTAACGGTACTTTATTCCCCACAACTGACAATCATTCCCTCCTTTCTCTTTCTCTACAAAAACTGGATGTATAAACATAGAATTGGGATAATAAAAATGAAGTTTAAAATAATCATTTAATAATAGGTTTGATAATTTGACTTTAAAATTTGCCTAAAATATCCATTTTAATCGAACGGAAAATATTGAAGCCGAGTCATCTTTCGAGGTTGGTCTGCTATGACTCCGGCGACTCAAGTAGTCATGTGGAGTGAAAGCATTTCACCATGACATTGGGTGAACAGTATTTGTAAATGCATTCGACACTCGTGAAGAGAATTGACACACGTAGAATACCTCTCAAATAAGCACACACACGGTACATGTTTTCCCTGTACTGCAGCTGCAATGTTGCATTTGATTGATCTGGGGTTCTTTCAGCCCGACTCAAGTGGTGGCGGAGAAACAACATGTTAAAATTACAAGTCAGTGTTGCTTTCCCCTCACTTTCTCTTCTCGATATAAAAAGTCAGTCCGTTCAGGACAAACTGGAGAACGTGTCCCTGTCGCCCCCGAAACTCTCTTCATATGTGTCAAGCTTCAAGTTAGCTCATCCACTCCCTCGTGTATCTCACACATATATCCCTCCCCACGCGTGTGTGCCTGAGAGAGAATGAGTGTGAGTGTGTGTGTGGATGGAGTGTGCGAAGTCGTAAAATTGTGTAAACTACCTTTGCCACTCAAGCATGAACGTGTCTCACACTCTCTTTACCTTGTCTTGACAATGGGCTTTTCACTTTGTGTGTGTGGCCTTGTCTTTCCCCTAAATTGTTATACAATAGCCATAGTTCAAGGTACAATACAAATACACAGGCTGACAAGACCCCATACCCAGAATAGAGAGAGGAGAAGGAACAAAGCCAGCCACCCTCCAAACTTATTATAGTCCCTTGTACACACACATGGGCACACACAGTCACAGGATGACAAGCTACATTCTATTGTTTTACCTAAATTGCATTGGGGCTCTACACTTTCCCTCCACTTTTCCCTTTAGCCGTCTAATCGCAAACCAATTCTCTCCCTTTCTTTTCTCTCCACTTTTGTTCATTCAACAAGATGAAGAGGGAGAGCAACACAGAGATGAACAGTTTGTGTGTGTGTGTGTACGTGTGTGTGACTGTGGAGGAGGTGTTCTCTCTGTGGCGGCTTCCGAGATAAGAAAAAAAGTCTCTATCATCCGCTTCTCCTCTCTTTCGATTTCCTGACACCAAGAGACTTTGGTCTTTGTCATCCTCACTCTGACTGCCATTCTTGACTTTAAGCCTGACGATGATAGAGAAGAGGGGGAGGGAAGAAGAAGGGGGTGTGTGTGGCCCAATTTCCAACAAGTGACAAGCAGCATATTGACTTTGACTGTCTCTCTCTTTCTCTTCTCTTCTCGTGTGTGTGTGTCTTCCCTATTTGGTATTCAATTCTGTTGAACAGTCAAAAGTCAAAAAATAAGTTGCTTCCATTTCCTCCCTACGATTTCCCATCGGACCTCCTCCTCCTCCCCTCTCTTTTTTATCCGATTATGTAGATTTTCCGCCAACTTGCCAACCAGTCCCTCCCCCTCCTCTATCAAACTAGACTAAGGCCGTGTATTACACACACTTTACATACACTCGGGAAAGTCAGAGTCATGAGTGGATAAATGAGAGAGAGAGAGAGAGAGTGAGCGTGTGTGTTATCATCATGGCCATGTCCTGTCATTTCCCCCTCCTTGTTCTCAACTAAATTTTATTCGGAAGACGACACACATACACACACTCTCTCTCTTCTCTGAAGACACGTTCCAAGAAGCGCTTGTTGCTCCGAATGACTGTCATTTAAAATTGTGAGCACGAGCATTTCTCTCTCCTCGTCAATCTATTATCATCGATAGATGCAATTACAATTATCACTCCCTTAAACACAATTTAAGCCTCCTCCTCCATTTAACTCTTGTAAAAATACATGGAGGGACACAGAGGAAAACGCCTCTTCCTTCCACTTGATCATAGAAAACTGGGAGGGGAAAGGAGGACGGAGAGGGATAGTCACTGGGAAATTTAATTAAAATTCAAGGAACTCCCAACGACGCTCACATCCTCATGCATTTGATTCTCTTAAAGTTTCTCATCATCATCCCAAATATATTGCATGCCACGCAATGCCATGTCAAACAAGGCATGCCAAGACGAGACACACTCTATTCTGATCTCGTATCTTCAATTCAAGGATCACTTGAATTACTTTAACATGAGTAACCTTCCTCCTCTCTCTATTCATCCTATGTACATTATACAGCCCTATTTCGATGTCATGAATTTACAGCGTGTGTGTGGATGAGAAGGAGGGAGAGAGGGAGAGAGAGAATTATTCTTTGGCTTAATCCGCTTAAGCCATAATAATGTATATATATGATGATTATCTATCTATATGTATTGTGTGATGGATGCTCCACATTTTCAAAGGGAAATATTGTTGTAGAGCATTATTATTATTATATGGTGATCAAGTCAGAACCTACCCTACTTTAAGCTGACTAGTGGGATAAGACCCACACATTCTCACCATCCACACACGTTTCAACACGGACTGGGGTGTGTGTAAGGATGGATAAAGTTGCCAAACAAATCTTGTACGAACGGGATCCGATGCCAGTTGGGGCGGGTGAGAGAGCTAGACAGAGAAGATGGGAGATGAAACTCGGTGCGTCATGGAGGGACATTGGGATTTATGTACGACTCTCTGGCCATTCATTGACACGACTTCTCATTTTTATCTCCGTGTCCTCCCCCACCATTTTAACTCTAATTCAAAGTATCCAGACACCAAATGGCTAAAAAGTTAACATTTAGTGAGGGAAGTATTTCATATCTGAATTATTTTTCCGAAAATCATTCAAAATTCACATTTCCTCCGAAAGGAGGAAAGGGTGGGAAGGGAAATGGGAAATTGTTGAGTGAATTGAAAATTTTCATTTCGCCCTTCCAATTTTTTTTGACTGGGAGAAAGGGAAAAAATATCCAAAGACGCAAGAGGGGGAGTGGGGGAGGGGATCTGGGAGATAAATCTAGAGAGAAAGCGTATCATGATTTCTGAATGGAGAGAGAGACTGAGAGTGAAAGTAAATCCGGATAAAAAAGTCAGACGTAAATAAACTTAATGTAGGTACACATACCTTCTCCTCCCAGTCCCCTCTTTCATGTCTCCTCTCTCCCTTGGAATACGAGAAAGGAGAGGGGAGGAAGGGGATCGGGGTGGGAAGAGTAATGGGATACGCTTCACATTTCAACTGGAAGCCAAGAAACTTAAGCATGGATAAAAACTGTGTCAAATATTTGAGAAATAAAATAAGAGAGAAAGACTATGTATTTCTATCAAACTTTCTCCCTGCTCGTATGTACGTCAAGTGGGGAAATTGGACTCCGATCCCATGGTATAAGGTTAGCTGTGTGTGTGTCTCAAACGGTTCTTCCCATCCTCTCCCCTCTCCAAATTCTCATGGCTTGAACGGTACTGTAATTTAAAGAAGCAAAGGGCCACTCTGACGTAATGTAGAGTTACGGAGAAAGTCAGGTTGGAAGCGCGTGGGTGGTGAAAGTTCAGGGAAGTTCGTGGGAATCGCATGCATCCATGAATAGCTTAGCCCTGGTCAAGTTTACTGACTCAATTCTGCCACATTCCATGTATGATGAAGTAAAAGGTTCAGCATCAAAAATTGAACTGTATTGTCCCCGTCATTGGACTGTGATGGAGGCCAGAGTTGATGAATTGAATTTTTTTGTTGTGGGGACGAATGCATTTACTTTCCTTGGTGGTTGGTGGAGGTGATGGGTTCAAAGTATTTTTGAAGTTGAGAATAGAGTTGAAGGTAAATAGAGAGAGGGAAGAAGCCATCATTTGTGGATTGTGGTTGAAACCCAGGACCTTCCCGGTTATTTGATACAGCTTCACACACACACTGTCTCTCTACACACGACACTGTTGTTTGTCGTAGTACATGGAATTTATTTGCATTCAGAAACTAGTTGGGTGACAAGTACAAACTCTTGTACAGAGGGAGGAGGGAGACTGTGGAGAAAGTTGTAGACTTTAATCACGTCACAGCATATCAGCTCCAAGCAAAAGTAAACAGGGAACAGAGGGCAGGGAAGAGTGTGTGTGTATGTGGTGTAAAGGCATAAGCACTGGACATACAGAGAAATCCTGGAGTGGCAAAACTTGTGGCTTTCCACAGTAAAACGATCAATAGAAAATCCACGTTTTATTCTCTCCCTCATCTCATCTCCCTCTCACCTACATCAACAAAGAGAGAAAGAGCTACGGAATATTTCACAAAAAGATCAACTGCTTTCTTTTCAAATGAGAATCAATCTCTCTATACATACACACACACAAACTGGTCGACACTCCAAAGAGACAAAATTTACTCTCACAAACTACAAAAAGATTAAAGTGTCAAAGTATTATAGAGAGAAAGTAAAAAAAACGTCGTCATGACTTGCTCCACTTTCCCCCAAAACTTTTTCTCCGCCCAAAAAGAACATCCGACTCTGCGTGATTTCAATGACTTCATGACTCTCTTGACGATGACAGACCGTGGCGCGTGCTACATTTTTTTCTGCACAACCCGTCACTTTGTTTTCAATTGACACCAAGGCTACAACAATTCCCAGAATGTGACCAAAAATTAGTGAGGCTGAGACAAACAGAAAAGAGGATGGAGGATGAAGAGAGGAAGAAGGGGAAGGACAGGATGATGAATCGCATTTAAATTGGGACTAAGGGCGTTGTTAAAATAGATGGGAGAGGAGGAAGAAGGAAAAAACTGAGAAAGGAACATGAGGATTTTTCAACAAGTTTCTTCTATGCATGTGTAATACAAACTGTGTACATGTACGATAGAAGGTCAAAAGTGTATAATAGTTCCCTTGCTCCTTTCTCCGTGTTTGTCGGCCAATAAAGTCAGCAGCTTCCTCCTACACACACACATCCACACACACACACGCTAGAAGATGTAGGAGAGAAGAGCTGATGCCGCCGGTGATGTATTGCATTAAACGAGGGATGGAGGGAACGTGTGAGAAATACCAATAGCGGTTGTGGTGGTGAGGAAACTGGAAAACTTGTTGAATTAGGTGAGCCCCGCCGTATGTACGACACATACACACTCTACTCTCATCCGTACATGGCACGACAGTGGAGACCCAGATAAAACAAGAGTCGAGTTTTTTACAAGGCTACTTACAACACAGACAACGTCCTTTCCCTCCCAAGTAGAATCAACTCTATGCATGTCATACACATGATCCAGCATCTTGTCCTTCCTTCCTCCCTCCTCCACACGACTGTATATAGTCAATACAAGTATTTAATATTAATTTATATGGACCCTACACTTTTACACAAAGGGAAAGGAAGAAAGAAAAAGGATTCGTGACACCAGAATGTGAAATAAGGATCCCCCTTTCTCCTTCCCACTGAAGACTGTAGCAGAGTAGCTGCTTCTTGAGATTGTACCCCGTCCTCCTCCTCCTCTGTCGTCTACATTATTGATGGCGTAATGGGGATGGATATACACACCCGCGGTTGCTTCATGGTTGGAATTTGTAAGAGAAGGAAAGGAGGAGCATTTTGGATTGGACTTGATGTACTGCGGTATTCAGTTTAGTTTAGTATTTCTGGATGAAAGGGAGATGATTAGTTCTGATACTGTGAGCTTTTCCCCTTCCCTTTCTTGGTGTGTTTGTGTGCCCTTCTACACGATATAATGTGTATAATGTGGGTTAGTGGGGACTACTGACGACTGAGTCTGACTGGGAAAATTTCCCTTTCACTCTCTGTCTGCTCTGCTCTGCCCCGCTCAATTCCCTTTAGAGATTTTTCCCGCCCACTCTTTCTCTCCTTCCCCGCTCCTCTTCCCTGCATTATGTACTGTGCTGTACACTTTTTGTAACTGCTCTCGGCTCCGCTACTCTGCTCTGCTATACTCAGATATGCTTTCTTTATTTTGGGAAGATTGGAGTGTTCATGCAAAACAGGGGCATGGCACACACACGGAACATGGAACATGTACTACATAAGTTTCAGCATGGATTGACATGGAGATTCCTCTCTGTACACAAATACAACGTCATTCTCAACACAACGTCCTCAATATTTTTTATGCTGAGCAAATGGTTGTTATGGCGATTGGATTTGAGTGTGGTAGAACCAGCAGAAAGACAAAAAAGCCACACGAGACTCTTGGGTATTTATTATCGAGAATGGAGAGAGAGAGGAAGAGTTTTATCATGAAAAAGGACGAATGAATTTTATTTTTGTTTGTCCTCTGACATTGCATTGTCTCTCGTGTGTGCTGTGTAATGGGGGAGGTTTACATAAACAGTTTGCACAGCAAATACTGTGGAATTCATATGTCGGGCTGACGACACACACACACACAATCTGGAGGCGGTGACAACAAGTCACATATTTAAGAGGAGGAAAAAGAAGCAGAAGGAAAAGTGGTCATAAGAGAGAGAAAAGTACAAAAAAATTGGAGTCAATCTGATGAACATGGAGTTAACAGGGAAGTGACGAGGAAAATTCCTTTCCTCGTATTTATTATGTGCTGTGCGATTGAGGAGTGACAGGAGGGTCATTATTTATGTGGATGATTTGAAATTTTCTTTTCCCTCATAACGAAAATAGAAAATAAAATAACAACCTTTCTTCACAACAAACATCCCACATAATATTAAAAATGTGTCAAAAAATTGTTTTATCTTAAGAGGGAAATAAATGTCTATTCAATTTTATGTTCAGGAGAAAATAGACAGGGCAATTTTTTAAAAAGAAAAACAAAAGTAGAATTCTGACGACCTCGAGTGAAAGTACAATGAATGTGTGTGGGTATTTTATGTACATTTTCCTCTCTCTCTGGTTCTGATTTAGATGAGACAAGATATAAACCACTTGGAGTCAGGGCGGGAGCATCAGTAGGGAAGGAGGGAGAGGAATTGAGCATAAAAGATGAGAGATGAGATTGGAGAAAGATATGGGGAAGAGGATTCAAGGGTCTTCTCTCTCCTCCCTTTCTCCGCTTTCTCTGTGTACGAGCTTTTGTGCTTGGATTCAAAGCATTTTCACGCCAATCAATCAAATCAACCCGCCGTCGTAAAAAAAATGAAAAGAGAAAAAAAACTTGCACAGCTAAAGCGGATGGGAGAGAAAGGGGAGAAAGTAGCGATGGTGTGGACTGGGAAAGAGGATGAGGGAAAGGGAGTGAGAGAGGGTGTTGCCTGCTTGCCTTGCGATGCCATTGTGAATCAGATTATTTGATGCATTGAAGGAACAGTGCCTACCTACACCCCTCCCACGCATTTAAGATATGAGATAAAATCTTGACAGGATTAAATCTCCTTCCCCTGTAAGGAGTAGACTGAGGAAAGAGAGTATGTTCTAATCATGTATCCTCTCCTTTCTCTGTGTACACTCACATCATCAACGGAGCAGAGAACTCCCCTCAATTTCTCCTCTCTCACACCACATCACACTTTCTCATCAATTTCCACCACAATCCACACATGGACAAGACACTTCCCTCCTCCCCTGTCTCCACTTTTCCACTCAGACCGATTAAGTGAGGACATTCTACTTACTCCAGCTAAACAACCGCCTTCATCATCCCTCCATATTGATGCCCGTCTCCTCTTCTCATCATTGTTTTTTTACATTTTGACAACATTGTAACGTCAAATTTCCCATCCTCCTTCGCCTAAATTTAGTCTTCCCCGAATCCTCATTTTATTTTGTGATTGTCATTACTATGTAAAAATAAATCAACTTGTTTATCTCCTCTCTCTCCCACACACACACTCCGCATCCACCATCGTACAATGGCATGGAATGGCTGTAAATGAGGATGTATAAATTGATTTCTGAATAACAATATTTAGGGCATCAATTTATACAATAATAACACAGTTTATGACAGTCTGAAGACGGGAAGAGAAAAAGAAATTACAATGTAATGAACGTTATTTTTAGGTTATCTGGTTAAAGATAAAACCAAGATGGAGGAGATGGGGAAAGAAGATTTAATTCAATGATGGAGGGAATAATTGTACAACATTTTTTGTGGAGTGGGAAAGTGGACACGAACAAATAAATAAAACGCTTTTTGCTCCAGACGCTCTGATGGATAGTCAGGGTCATTGAGACCATCAGATCAAGAGCAGGAGTGAAGAGGAGGGAGTGCGAGAGAGGAGGAGAAACAGACAGAATGATGTAGTAATGCTTGACCTCGACGTCATTAGGCCTTGCATGGAGGACAATGTCAGCCGAGCCAAGAGAGGGAAAGAGAGAGAGAGAGAGACCATTGGCCATTTCATGGTTGTGCCTTTAATAAGTTCAATTGCTGATAAAAATGTCAAAGCCAATGGACAATTCTGAGAGGGAAACGTACAAAACCCACTGGCAATGTATATGCATGTGTGTACGTGTGTGTGTGTGCGGAGGAGAAAAACGATGTTTGTATAAAAAGGAAGGGAAAGCGGGTTGAATGATGTTTGTCTGTTCTCTCCTCCCCCTCAGACTTTCCCTTTCGACTCTCTTGGAGAACTGAAAGCATTTTTGTGTGCTGCAAAAAAAGCATATAGATTATACAAGTACACATCCATCTTTTGATGGCATACCCCACCACCATCGTCACCACCACACACACACGCACACACCACTACCACTAAGAACCAGCAAAATAGAAAAATGTACAGAAACTTTTTTTCTCCTCGTTTAACCTCTGAGTCTGGATCCAGGAGGATACATGGAGGAGGAGGGAAAGCATAGAGTAGCCTCCAGCAGCTCAGAATTGTAGGAGGAAGGAAAGAGAGAGAAAGTAGAATGGGGAAAGTACAATGCATTCCACTCTGAACATTGTACATTCCATCCATAGTTTGTCTATCCAGACGACTGTGCATAGGATCCACGTATGTTTAAACGGATGAAAATATAAGGATTGTGAAAGGGAAGGTTTGAGTTGATAAAGTCTAACTTGATTTGTGCAGGACATTAGTCTCAATCCCGATTTTCCCAGCTTTTCCAGTCTCAGTCGGTCTTTCCTTTTGTATCTGCCTCAGTTTCAGAAGCTCAGATTCTTGCTACAGATAGAAATAAAATTTTGCCAGACACATCCTTCCACACATGTAAATCCGTCCACATACAAAATGTGAAAAGACAAAAGGATGTGGCTTTGCATGAGTTCCATGTAACTGCGTGTGATAATGTGACTGCATGTTATGTGATACGTTTAAATTGTTAATTATAAAGTAGAGCCAATTACTATTACTTTTCACTCACTCTTCCCTCCGCCCATATGTACTGCCAGTGTAGAATGAATGTCAATCTGAATACATCGTTATCCATGTACAGGGCAAATAATAAAGCACTACATAATTTTAGCCTCCGTCTTCCCCGACCCCCGCGCCGGATAATGAAGGAGAAAGTGGATGGGAAAGCACGATGTAGACTTGGTTACATGTGCTCGGGAGAAAGGAGAACAAGACAGGGAGGGAGAGGGGAGAAAGAAGAATAGGAAAAATGAAGAGAAAGGGAGAAAGGAACAAGAGATTCATCTAAATTGAGTCTTTCGACCACCCACGCTATAAGCCCCTCCACTCGACGGCTAAAGGCCAGCCCCATTATCCTTCATCCAACACTCTGATTTCCCCTTATAATACTAACCACATTTCTTTTATGACTCTCCCGCAATGGCCCCTGGAAACTGTGGATTGACGGAGTTTGTGTGTGTCTGTATACACAATTTCCTCACACATTCCCAGACTCCCTCTTACACACACAGAGAGAGAGATGGTTATCATAAAAAGTAGAGGTATTTTCTTTGTACCGCCTGGCAATGAAATACAACATGACCATTTCAATGTCCCAACAATTTTTTTCCTCTTCTCCCCAGAGTGAAAGTGGAATGAAATATATGGTCTACATGTGAAATCCTGCCTTTCCTCTCATTAAGCGTCCTCTCATACAAAAAGACACGAGTTGCTACAGTCGAAAAAAAGCTTGTTTCTAATCTGTCACATAATTTTTGTTCCTTCTACCCACGCTATAAAATCTTTTTGTGTGTGGACTGTGCAAGAACACATAAAACGAGTCCACGTGCTCGGCCAACCGAAGGACAGCCTGAAAGGGAAGGGGAGAGGTCAAATGGTTGTAAAACTGGGAGAATATAGTCCACTTTAATCGGTCATCTGATTATTTCATTTTTATCGTTTTCCTTCAACTATTCTAAATAATAAAAATGTTGACATAAGAAACTTTTCCTGTTTACAGAATAAATCAAAATTATTTGAATACACGAGAGCAGAATGAAGAGTAAATTTTTAAAAATCTGAGAAATCTTTTGCCCCACTCTCTCTTTGTCCAAATGGATTAATCCAGGAAGGCAGGAAGAAGGTTCGGGAAGTGTAGTCCTCAACAGACACTCGAGTACGTCGCGTAGACACTTTTTGAAAAAGGGCGGAGAACAATATCTCGCAATTCAATTAGAGCATCCTGGATGGAGGACGTGAAAGATGGTGTGTATTAGAGGAGGACTGAAGAAATTCATCAATTTTGTTGTAAGAAGCTTCTGTCGCGGCTTCCATGTACATACGTGTGTATCTATCCATGTGGGTGTGTGTGTGTGGATGATGATAGAGGGAAAGTGAGGAGCAACAGTGCAATGAAGGGCAGGTAAAGCTAGAGAGCTGGAGGGAATAAAGGAAAAAGAAAAAGGATATTTCATCACATCACGGCTTCAACGTTACTATAGCGAGAGTGGGAGAAAGGAGCTTGGCTGTGAGAGAGAGAGAGAAAGGGAAGAAGAATGAGAGTAGTAGGAGGATGGAAGGATGACGACGACTCGAAACTCCGCGTAAAGCTCCATGCTCTCAACTTGAGGAAAGTTAGTGAAAGTATCCCGTTCGTCCTGTAAACATCCGTTCTCTCTCTCCGTGTTTTCCCCCTTCTCTCTTCTTTATCCAGGACAGACACACACAAAAAGCTTCTCTCTCTCCATCGTCATCCTGCTTTTACTTTACATTGAGCGGGGGAACCATTTCATTGTCACCATCAGCAAGGACATTCCAAACCCCGGGTTTTTTGTGGCTGTGTCTTCCTTCCACACATTCTCACAAACACACACACAAACTACGTTCAAGTCTCTACGTCACCTTTTAACGGGGAAGAGTGGAGGAGAGAGTGTGTGAGTGCACGGAGGTTAATAGCTTTATATCATTTGAAACACACTCACAAACCTTCGCATACACACTCAAAAGAGAGAAGGACAGTCAATGGGACTCAAGTGGAGCGTCCATTAATCAGGAAACTCTCATCATTATGAAATCATTCCAGTTGACTGTGAACTCCGGCTCCTCCGCCGCCATCCACTCTGAGTGGGAGAGACACCGTTAAAATCATTCGGATTGGTGGTTATCCCCAGATCAACTCACACACACCCACTCAGCCCCTAACCTATAAGCGTTAAAAGAATAAAATTGAAAGGGAAAAAATTGTCCGCACACTGAGCAACAACAACAACATGTGTTTTAAATGGTGAATGTGACAAAACCAAACAAAGACACACACAACGACAACGACGAGAGTGAAAGGGAGAGGACGAAAACGGGAATTCGGAGTCACTTGAGTGCATTTGTAAATAAAAATAAAAGGAGTATAGCCGAGTGACTGTAAATACATCAACGTTAACGCTAGCCACCTACATCAGTTTATGTGGATAGGAAGGGGAAAGTGTTGGAGCTTGCAAGAGAAAGTTAAAGACATTTGAGCAATTTCAGCCGCAATTTTCCGGACAAACAAGACAAAGAAAGGGACGGAGGAGGAAAAAAACTTAAGACGACTTGTCAAGGTAACGAGAAAGAGAGAGAAAAGTCTGGTCATTCCATTGCATGCCTCGCTCATACTCACCCATTGAAATTATATAGCCAATTGAATGGAATGAGGAGGGGAGGGGAAAGGGAGAGAGGATTAAAGTTTCCTCTTACACAATGCCTCCCCAAAAGATTAGCAAATAGACAGTTAAATAATGCCACGAGTTACAAGGACATCCCTCCTTCCTCCACCCACCTTTCTTTAGTCTCAAACAAAAATTTTGTTCCGAGAATTTGTCAAAGTCTCAAAAGAGGGGGAGGGAAAGTTGGTGGAGAGGATGTCATTCGCCTTAATTAACTTTTTTTCAAACAATTATCCTCATCATTTCTTGTACTCTCTCCTGAGAGACAAGCGAATCAAAATAGGGAACATGACGGGAAATCGACTCGGATTTGATCTCAAATGTCAAAAGTTTTTTAATGAGTGTACAAACATGGAGGGACGGAGAGTGGAGTTGGTAGTTACAAATATTTGAAAGAGAATATGAATTATGAATTGTTGAATGAATGAACAGAGAGAAAGGGGGAGTCTGAATGAATGAAAAAGAAGAAGGGAGAGCGTAGCATGGGATAGCAGTGCATTAAATTGCAGGGGGGCGGACTCTGCGTAATTACACAAAGCTTTCTCTCTCTCCTTTATAATCTCGAGCCTCTGCTCTCCTTCCTTGGAGAAAGCAAAGGCAGAGAGCTTGAATAAAGAATATTCATAAAGAGATCTAAGAGAGAGGGAGAATGTCATAATATAGTTGGCCCCGGGCTTTTTTTAAACAGAATAATTTCACTTTGCATCTCATTCCTCGCCATATCTGTGTGTGTGTGTGTGTGTGTCTGGTCTTTGCACGACTGGAGAATGTGGACTGAGACTGAGACATGAAATGTGAACCTAATTGTGTTTCGGGAGAGAGAAAGAGAAGGACTATTACCTCCCTTTATAGTCCAATTTTATTCATGTATGCGCAAATCCCCACTGTTTCCCTCAAAATTTAACCTCCCCTGGAATCTTTGTCTTTTGTGTGTGTTCGTGTGTGTGTCTTTAGCATCCATTTTCATAGACTCCAAACTACAATACACACAGAGAGGAAAGGGGGAAGAGGAGAGAAAGCTGGGAAGGGCCACCACAATCTCCATACAAAAATCATATGTAATAATAATAGGAGGTAGGAGACGACATCCCATGGTCTAGTTCTGTGGTTCCCTCCCTTTTTCCATACACAATTTTGTAGCCCACCATCCCGACTCAATAGAGAGAGGGAGAGGGAGAGAGAGGGAAATGGAGAGGAGAAAAAAGTATGAAGCTATGCATGCCTGATTCTCAGAGGACCTTTGAGGTCTGCAGTGGAAAACAATAAATTGATTTATCTGCCGTCTAACCATCTCCATCTTCGTCTATTTCTACATCCTCTTCCTTCTCAAATGGCATGGAATCCATACATGAGGCCATTCGTTTGACTCGAACGGAAAAAATGCACAAGAGATACGACATTCCTCCCCCCCCCC
>WJFB01000657.1:0-52238 GCA_009870185.1 Pygmarrhopalites habei | reverse complement strand
GCAAACTAAATTTTTGGGAATTTATTGATAACTTATTGAATGACCAATAAATTTATTGCTATTGGTATTGATATTGACAACTTCTTGTCAATACCAATAATATGAGCTCTAGTCTGGAGTGACCCGGCGTGTATTTTTCCGACTACGGTATTCTTTGCAGATTCTGATTCCCCGTCAAAAATGAGTAAAAGATGACAAAGAACCCTGCTCAAAATGGCGAAAAAGGACTCAGAAACCAAGATAATCGCAATTTTCTTTTCCAGATAAGGTATTTTCAAAATCATGGTAAAAATTTTGATTTTTAAAGGTTGAATTTTCCTTACCCGAGTGATAAGCTCGATTTTTCATCAACTGGACAAATCTCAGTCCTTCGCTCCATTTGGATGTCTTATTGTCTTGCATCCAGGTAGTCAGCATATTTTCGATATCTTGATTGGCTTTCTCAACGCTCCCTTGACTTTGGCTATGGCGGGGTTTACCATGGACAATTTTCAACTCCGGCCACCATTTTGACAAATTGTTGATGATTTCGTTTCGGAATTCTCTCCCATTATCCGATTGCAAAACACTTGGTGACCCAATTAGTGTGAAAATATCAATTAATTTCATTGCAACTAACTCGGCTGTTTTTCTCTCCAACGGATTCAAGATCACAAACTTCGTGAGATGGTCTTGGTACACCATGATGAACCTGAAGTCTCCATCGTGTTGAGACTGAAAATCAATTAAATCTACTTGGCACCCTGAGTTCATTTCAGAATATATCATAGGTTTGACGACCAATCCCTTCTTTGGACCACGTAGCTTTTGTTGACATGGCTTACATAAATTCAGAAAAATTTGAATGTCAGGCCTTGTAATGTTCTTGTATTTTTTCTTCGCTTCTTGTCTCATTCTATCTCTTCCATCATGTCCAATTGATATGTGGACAGAGTGTAGGGTGTCAAATAGGTCATCATCACAAACGTAGTAAATGATATCCGTGGAGTGTTCACCAACGGGCACAATCAACTTGTTTTTGTTTTGAACGACAAGAACATCGTAATGTCTCAGAAGCCAATAGTCTCTGGGTTTTTTATTTCCCGTAGGTGATTTTTCTAATTCTACGTCATTAATCAAACTTCCGTACTTTTTGGCACTAAGATATGCACAGTTGATGGCAGAACCTTTCCGGGTTATTGCAATCTTCTCCTCAAATTTAGATTTAAATGCTGCTAATTCTGAATTATCTACCTTCTCTGCCATTTCGCCTTTAAAACTTAATTCTGTTCAAAAATGGAAATTTGTAGTATTTTATTCAGAATTGTTACTCAGAATTTTATTTTATGTAGTTGTCAGTGGAACAGACTCTGTTGGATGGGATGGAAGGAAGAAATGACAATTTTCAATTTAATCCTTTAGAGGCTCAAAGGTCGTTAAAAAGTTCCAGAACCATTAGTCATGATGGCTTGCATATCAATTGTTTGATAGAATATACAGCCCTTGGACGATAGGATGTAGTCCTTGGTCTATAGTGTATTAGCCCATGTCCGTCGAAGCCTTAAAGTAAACCCTTTGTTTCCTGGAATCTTGGAGTTTGACCGTTGGTGTACTCTGCCCTTATCAATGGCTCCATTCATGTTGCAATCATTCTCCTCAACTTAAAATATTTTGTACTTTGCCTAACCAGCGGTTGACATTTTGTAGAAAGCCTAGTCATTCTACAGACGGACTAGGTAATGTATGTAATTTCACACATGGACAAAATTTTATCGGCATTTCATGAAATTCCTAGGCATTATATGAAATGCCCGTATTTCACACTTGGTCTGTAACATATATACTGGCCAGACAGTTTATAAACTGACTAGGCAGTATGCATACTAACTGGAGTAAGGATACTGCCTACAACATATACATTATATTTTTCCCTATTGCTGTCCAGTTCCTGTCAGTCTCCCTGTCTGACACAAACACACACACACAAGTGCACCTTTTTTTCTGGTGACTTTGTTCAACTGATCGTATATTTTGTAGTAAAAAACATGCTTCTACAGTCGTAAGGTACTTTGTCTCGGTTTTTTATCTCTCCCTCTCTCTCTCAGTTTTATTACCTTACATGATATATCCTAAGTACACTAGTAAATACATTTCCTAACACGCACGACCACTACAACCACCGTCCGCGTCCTGTACTCTCAAAAAATATTGTACACGTTTTGTATCCCATTGTTATTCCTTATAGTATTGTTGGCAGTTTGTTTTGTCCCTCTACCTCCCTCCATTTTTAGTAGCCAAGTTTTTTCCTCCTCCCTGTCAAACTTTATCAGCTGTCCTCTCTCTCTCGATTTTCTTTTTCCACTTTCTCCTCTCCCCTCTTTGAAATTTTTCCCCTATCACACAGACACACAGGACTAAAAGTCAGATTCTTGTTGGTGTGAGGAGACTACCCTGTCTCCTCTTTTACACCTCTCTTCTAGTAGATGAGGTTCCTCAGTACACAATGTACAATGTACTTTAATATTCAAACTTGTTACAACACATATGTACATTGTAGAACGGGTGTGAGATGATGGAACATGTCCAGTTCAATTTGTTTACTCGTCTTCAAAAAAACTACATATATTTTTTCAATGAATTTTACTCATATATTCTACAACACTTACACTGTTCGTCCATAACATGTTAAACAGGCACACACACAACATATTGTTGTTTTTGTTGTTGAAAAAAATGACTGGGCATTGTGAACTGATTGAGATTCCTTGGCTCTGATAGGCTGAACAAAGAAAGAAGGGGAGCGTTGGATTGAACTTTGACAAATTTCTTGGCATGGAACTCATTAATAAGAGATGGAGAGGGAAAGGAGAAGCGATGCACAATGAATCGCTGATTTGATCGCATTATTGTTTGCCAACCATCTCCTCCCCCCTCCCTCCCTCCTCCATGACTATTGTTAGTTGGTATGTCGTGAGATGAGCAATCATTTCCTTTCACAGGAAGTTTTCTGGATGTATTTAATCATATCATTGCATCTCTGCCAGCAATTACAATTATTATTCTTGTTACATGAAGGATATGAGCTACCCCATTCAAGTATGAAGAGTTTATGCACTTTTTTCTTTCACCCAGGGAACGACTACTACTTGATGATTCAAGACTGAAAGATTTTTCAAAGACACACACACGCGAAGAGAGAGAGAAAGAGGAAGGATAGTTATTTATTATCACATTTTTTTGCCTGGTATGTTGTATCCATCCCCACGAAATTTGCATGGATAGAATAATAATGTTTTTTCATATAGTTATCCACATAGCTGCATAGATTTTAAAAGAATTTCAGCTTAATCTTTAATTGTATATCAAATTTCGTTTTAAATACATACATCATACTTAGCTATAGAAAAATGAGAAAACTATGAGGAAGTACAATAGGGAAATGTTAATATATTTGCATTTTGAAATATATTTGGAAATGAAAAAGGATTGAACTTCTCATTTGGTTGTCAAATCCAATCCCAAGTTTAATAATTGATCATAAAGATGAGGGACATTAACGAGGGATATAAAAATTATTCAGTATTTGCTGTCATTGCAAAATAAATATACCATATAATACCAAATTACATAAATGGGCAGTACAGCCATGCCTGGACCGTGACTTGCAGGGGTAGGGATGGAGAGACATGGAAAAGGAGGACTGACAATCATAGCTAAAAATCTAGGATCGGCCATTACATCGGTTTATCTATACATAAGAATTTTTGTCTGTTGTGTGTGTGTGTGCTGGTATTTCATCCCATCCTCCATTCCATAAGATTCCAAGCAACAGATTATTAAGCAACAGGAAGCTTCATGTTCAATATTCATTGGAACAATAATATACTATTGTGCTTTTATATGGAGGAGGACCATATAAATACGTAATATAGTATCATGAATACAAGGTGCTGTCAATCGCCTCAAGAATTTATTTGTGTAGGATGGAGAGGGAGAGGGATGCGGGTGGAGGGGGATTGAAAGAGTATAAAAAATGATTACATAAATTTCATTTGAAGAATGGGAAGAACCATCTCAGAAACAGTATTGACGGCGGTTGGGGGAAGTCAAGTCAAGTCGTAGCCGCTCCGAGCTGTCATTTGTCTTCGTCCTCATCATTTTCACTTAGTTTAGTAAAACTTAAGTTTGCAATTTTATACTCCTCCCATGCTTTCTGCGAGATGAACATTAAGTCTCTCTTTCTCTCATGGAGGAGGAGGTGGAGAGTAATAGGAGATGAATGTGGCACGTGGAAAAACTGTGATGTGATGGAGAAGAAAAAAAACATAATTTCAGCACTCTACTACTAGATTGTACATTGTACGCCAACGTTGGAGTAGTGAGGTCCTGGAAGAGAGACCAACCCCAGATAAAGTGAAGAGTAAATTGAAAAATGTGATGATTTATTGTAAATGCACAGTTAGCACGCACCTTGCGAGAGGAAATCAATTAGCACAAACGAGCTTTTTACTCCCCAACTATACAACTTTTACGCATTTTTCTACCTAGGATTTGGGATGTAATAATGTGACTTTAAGTATATTGCCTTTTTTCTCCATTCTTCAACATTCTTCGAGACTGCCACATTTTAGCGTATAGACAGCAGAGTAGGTGGTTCTCAGCTCAAAATCCTCTTTTATTATTCGAGATGTGTGTGAAAAAAATCAGTTGGGAATGAAAATTATGAAATTTTTATTGTTGAAGCCAAGTGTAAAGTTTTTTCATTCAAAAGAAAAATTTTTTAATATTATTTTCTTTTCAGTAAAAAATCATATTAAAATTACGAATTACAACAAGAAATTTGCAGTAAAGAAGGAAGACATGCAAACGGTCAAAAATTCTGCTGATGTGATCTTTGACTTTTGATCTAGTACATATCATCTTCATGATGATGTGATGTGTAAGCATTTGTAAAGGTGGGCACGGCATTGTCAATTCTATGTAAATTTTTTTTGTGTTCGTAGAACATAATATACATTATGTATTGAACCAAATAATCTGAACATTTCTGCACACATAATTATATGAATGAATCCAACACAAAGATTGCCCTCCAGATGAGCACCTGAAAAGTTGTAATAATTTTATGCATGACT
The DNA here is from genome assembly GCA_009870185.1 of Pygmarrhopalites habei. Classification (NCBI taxonomy): domain Eukaryota; kingdom Metazoa; phylum Arthropoda; class Collembola; order Symphypleona; family Arrhopalitidae; genus Pygmarrhopalites; species Pygmarrhopalites habei. The sequence goes on along the minus strand of WJFB01000657.1, from coordinate 47,124 downwards.
CATGAGACTTGACTGTGTGTAATGGACACCGTGAGATAATGTGTGTGTGTGGAGGAGTTATTAAAATGAAAACCAACAGAGATAAATAAAAATCCAAGGTAAAATTTTTGAGAGCTCCGAGGCAGCATTATTCTGTGGTGTCAGCCAAATAATACTAAATAAATAAAAACTTTGCTCTCATCTCATTTTGTTTGAGAAAAAGATCTTCACGATCATCTCTTCCTTCCAGTTCTCTTCTCTATTGTTATTGTTCTCTAGAATGCAAAGTATAATAATGTTTTTTTGTACCTCCAAATTTTACTCCAATTCATTTTCACACGAATAAAACAAACTATCAAAATGTTACTCTACAACTGCCGATTTTCACACACACACGCTTATGTACCCAAAAGTTAGTTTGCAGTAATGTTGGGCTAAACCAAAACAAAAATATTTAGCTAAATATCAAATTAGTAATAATTACTATAATGGAGTATTTCCCAAAATTCTTCAAATGTGCAGAGCTCATGCTATGTTGTAAGAATTTGCGAAAATCTATTTTAGTCCACATATTTGCCATCCTCATTAGGACGACTATGTACATAAAGTTGCTGGGAAAATACAGAGAAAGGAGGGATGATGTGTGTGCGTGTGTGTGCAAAAAGAAAGAAATCCTCTCATCTCCTCACAAAAATGTTCAAAGGATAAAAGAAGTCAATTGAAAGGGATTTGAAGGGAAGAAAGGAGGAGGGGAAAGGTTTTGCTACTTGGGTTACCCTGAGAGAAGGAATTATATTATAGGATCCGTAATAGAGTGGCAAGTGGAAAAAAAAGAAAGAAATGTAATTAGAAAATCCGTTCATGGTGGACATGGACATGGCTCGTGCTGTTAGCGACGTTCCCTTGTCGCTTCTGTTTGAACCGGCTTCACAGCTTCATATTGTGTATCAAGCCCTTAATTTATTGTAGACACATGTGTTTCTTTTGATTTTTTCCCCCTTCACACACATTCTCTCTCTCTGTTCTCTCTGAAAGACTTCAGCTTCATCTTCATCTGCCCATGCTCCAAGGATCTATGAATGGTCCTCGTGACGACGACGAAGAGAAGGAGAGAAGAAGATGCTCAAGATGAAGTCATAGGGCAAAAACCAAACCAGATGCAAGCGGCGATACTCGTATAACTATTATTACAACAAGACAAGTATAATAATCACCATCTCTCATGTGTGTACTTGACTTGAGTGAGAGGAGGAGAAGAGAGGGAAGAACCGACTCAAGAAAAAGAACCAAAAAATCCACTCTCCCTCTCACTGCCTCCTTGTGTGTGTGTGTGTAGGACAAGGCGGAGAGTAAACCAAACCCAACGATCAACCTCATCATTACACTTGATTGAGGGGGGAAAACGGCTTCAAACTATCCATCCAGTAAAATGTATTTTTCTGAATGCATTACATTGCCGAACCCACTCCAGTCTTCCCCTGCCAATAGTCCATTGTACACATTATTTTCTAATATGTATTCTCTACGATGAAAGATGCAAGAAGAAGAAGAAGGACGGAGTTTTTCTATATGTGTACCATGAATAAAAAAAATTTCTTTTATACTCTGTGTTATATATGGGTGATATGAAGGAGGAATACAAAAATAACATGTAGTGTCGGCTAGGATGAAAAACATTAGCATCTACAGCACGTACAATACTCACTTCCATTCTACACAATATATATAGGGATGACTGTGTCATGTGTGGAAAAAGTGACATCATACGAAAGAGTGGGACTAACATCAAGTTTGACTTGGATTTGGATTCTAATTTTAAGCTATCTCAAGAGAAATTCGAGATGGATGGAGTTAACCCGGTCAAAAACTTTTCTCTCTCTCTCTCTCTTCAAAATGTATTCCATCACCGTCGCTCTACACACACACACACTGATCATTGTGGTTTAGGAACATACCTGGATCAGAAAACCGAATCAAAAAACTTTCCATTAAAATACTTTCCATTGTAGGATGCACATTGTGCAATCTTGAATGAATTAAAATATTCAACAATATAAATAAATCCTTTCTACTTTCGTAGGATATTCTAAAGATATATTGGAACAGTAAGTCTTTCTTGTAGAATAAATCTGACTGGCTGGAGAAAAAGAAGAAAGGTAAGAGAGAAAACCACACACAAAGTACAGAGGATGATGTGACAATTTAAAATTTGCACTTGTGCAAAATAAAATATATCCTCAAATGCTGACTCGTTCATCCCTAAACTCCTTTTCTTGAGGAGAAATGTGATGTGGGTGTTTTCTGGGTAAGAAGGAGAGGAAAAAAAAGAAACTCCCTTTGGTCCTTTCTGACTTGACTTGAGTAGGGGACAAGAGGGACTCGTCTCTCTCTTTCTCCCTTTCCTGTCTTGAGATTGAGATTTAATGCAGTACGCATTGGTATGTAAGACCCTAATGCAGTATAATATATTATCAACATTTTTTTGCCAAAAAATTCCTGTGACAAGTTTTCTCTTGCAAATTCAGACACACACACGCAGAACACATTGTTCACAATATATGTTGTTATAATCTGCATTTTGCGGTTTAGCCCATCGGGTATTGTCTGTGTCAGAGAGAGAGAGAGATGGAGTAATCTCTTTTCAACAGGGACACAATATTCTACATCCCTCGATGATATGATTGTAGCAAAAAAGATATTCAACTAATTCGTACTATGCCTCCACCCTCCACCTTCCCTTCTCTCCTGACTTATTGAAAACCGGGGTTCAAATTGAATGAAAATTGGAGCCGAAAATGAAGAGGGACGACTAGCGAATACATGCAGAATATAGGGATCGCTAAACTCCATGAAAATGTTGTAAGCTTAAGGAAAAAACAGATGAATTGATATATCTATATGTAAACGGAGGATTGAATAAAATAAGTAGCTTATATTTGTCTGTGTGTAATATATACCTCCACTCGAGAGCCAGTCACCACCACACACACACACACTTTCTCTCTATTATGCATCACATAGGTAGGATTTTGAGTAAATTTTGTATAAGTGCCAGCTCGTTTTTGTATTATAAGAACAGAGAGAGAGAAAGAGAGTTGGAGAGGTAGAGTTAGGAGTAGCCAAGTTCATGTCGACAGCAGATGCACTGTACATATCTCCTTCCCTCTTCTATACTTACATACAAAACACACAATTATAATATGCCGTGTATGTACTGTACACACACACAATGTAATATTATGTATCTGGAGCTCTATTAGCAGGTAGGTAGACACTGGAGTGTGTGTAGCGTCAGCTTGCCATCGACCCGTCTCTCCAAGTCTGAGGCAGAAATTTTGGATGTTATATACATATAAACCATTCCCTAGTTATATAACGTAACCACTACATAGCCAAAAGCTTTATAGCCCAAAGACCGTCCTTCAAATCCTTCTCCTCTCTCTCTCCTCATCTCTTCAGTGTAAGGATAGGGCAAAAGAAGACGAAGCAAGAAGAAGGCAAAAAAAGGGCTCTTTTCCTTTTTTCCAATCCATTTTTGTGTCGCTCTCTTCCACATCTCTCTCTCTCTCCCTGCCTTGTATAATAACACACAGATGCAGTGAGTGAGTGAGTTAGAGAGTGTGTGTACTCATCTCATACACTCCATGGAGTAGTGTAAGGTACTCTCGTTGGGTTTTTGCTTAACTCGGAATTCATCGTCGTCGTCAGTTGTGCTTGGGCCGTGTGATCAGCCGCTCTGTCTCTCTCTCTCTTTGAAGACAATCCTATCCACGCCTTCATTCATTTCCCCCCTCTTTTCAGTTTTTACACTCTGAACAACAACAATAGTCACTCTCACTCTCGGGAGAAACAAAAACAGCGGCAAACCAACTACACACACTTTGTAGCCAGGGTTCATACAATACACGGCAACTTTGCCCGATCCTCAGAGTTTAGCTTGAAGGGAAAGAAGAAGAAGAAGAAGTGGGGGGAAAAGTGTATTTTCTGAAAATTTATCTTTTTTTCCCATCCCCCTTTCCGTTTTGTTTGTTTGTCGTGAGTGGTGGTGGTGGCGGTGGTGGATCGTGAGTGGTCCCAAATGAACATCAAAATATCGGATTATCCCCTATAATTGTCTATATCATCATCTCTCCCTGGTTAAAAGCCAGTCGGTGACAGAGACAGAGTGGAAGAGTCCACAGGAAAATAAAGAGACCAAGTGAAATTGAGAGTGTTTTGTTCCAGAGACAAGGAAAAGGATCACACAGTCAGATAGACACACACACAGTCAAGGCTTTTTGTCGGTATTTTTCGGTTTCAACTCTTGGTCCTCGGCTGGAGCGAAACTGTCCGCCGCTTCTTCTCTTCCTCCCTCGGTTTCTGTGAGAAGAGAGTAAAATTTTAGCCCGGATATCCAGTTATTCCCGGATCGTCTCTCTGCCTGGGTGTTGTCTTTTCCTATTATTATTACTGTCTGTCTTCTCTCTCTCTATTTCTCCCCCTTCTCAGTCTCTCTCTCTCTCTCTGTGTTTCTAATAGATTTTATCTGTTCAAAATATCCGACATTTATTTCCCATTATCCTCTTGTACATATATTCCTGAGTGTGCACACAATTCCTTTCCCTCATTTTTTTGATTGCAAAAAGGAGTCAAGATTTGAGTCACAAAACTTTGATTTGTTTCCCAAGCAAAGGAGTAAGCAAGTTGGATTGCAAAGGACTAGTAAAAGATCCAGAGTGACAGCGGCAGTGGAAGAGTGTGTGTATGAAGTTGAGTCTAAATTTGGATAAAAAAGGATTAAAAGAGACGAGAAGAACCTGATTAAAAAAAGGAATCATCTATTTGTACTACTGACAACGTTACGTCAGATCCTGTACCAGAAACTAATATTGTGCAAGAGAGAGAGAGAGAGTGGTAAAAAAAGAGAGACAATATATTGTAATCGTGATGTAGAAATAACAAGACGGAATTTGAATTCTATCTCTCTCTCGTTGGATGAAATCTGAGAAGACAGTGGAGTCGTAAAGGAAGAAGGAAGGAAAAAAACCTATATAAATATTTTTTTCCTCGGGGACAGACACACATACACATTGTAAAAGTCAATTAGGGGCTGGATTTATGTTTTACGGATTGAGGGACAAGTATTTACAATTCAGTCATTGTTATACACTCTCACTCTCAACTGGCAAATACTAGGGAAAGTACAATAAGAAATCGGATGTTGTTAACGTTTTTAATTCTTGGAAACATCAGTTACATAACACAGAGGTACAGGCACACGTACACACTTATTGATTGATGACAGCCTGTTCTTCTCACGTCCCCATTGTCAAAAGTCAAAGTCAACCATCGGTGGAGAGGATCGTGAATGTGTCGACAAAAGTTGCATTTTGCGGCAAGGCTTCACTGAAATTTATAGTTACTTTTAACTCTGGTTGTCATTCCTCCTCTTCTCCGTTTGTGTACCCTCTGTACCTTTAGGAGTGAGTGAGTGTGTGTTCTTCTCCTATTATATATATACAGACTACAGTGTAACTTCCTTCCTAGCTTGTACTGCACAGAGTTTAACGGATTGGACTTGGTCCAATTTTCCAGAGTTCTCAAATTAGTTTTTTCAGAGGGGGAAAGGAAATCGGAACACACATCCCACCACACACAGACACACATTTGGAGAACTAAAATAAAAAAAGGAAGAAAAGGAAAAGGAAGGGAAAAAAAATTCTACCACCACAAACAGCCCCATTGATTGTCAGCATCATCATCATCAAATTGTGAATGTGTAAAGTTGAACTGACGTTTGTAATTACTTTCGATTAAATCGGGAGATTCTGGGATACTTCTACACAGACAGAAGCAGAGAGAGAAAGATAATATCTCTCAAGACTCAATCCAATCATCTCGGAGGAAAAGATACAAGAAGTAAAAAGTCGAACAAATTTTCAATCAGACAGAAACTACAGAGTCGAGTAAGAGTGAAAGAAATACTGGAGAAGAAGAGTAATCGTGCAGTGCTCACACGGAACACAAAATAATAGTATTTCTCAAAAAACAAACAAATAATAAAGAGGAAATAATAAAAACACCGGTTCCAAAACGTCGGTTCTTTGAAAAAAAGTGTTTCTCTGAATCTATCCCTTCACCGCCTTCACAACAAGGCAATTGAGAACAATGGGCAAATTAAAAAATAAAAGATTCATTCCTCCAATCGCTGCTCAAATTTTCTCAGCATTCGGTAAGTCCCATTTTCAATTTCAACAAATTGTGTGTATTTTCACGGTTGTTTCTCCAACATACTCAACACACACAAAAAAACAGTTTTAGTACGCTAAAACTCGTACACACCAGACTTTGCCAAAAAAATGGAGGAAAATTATTATAATATAGTGTACACCCTCCATCATTATTTTCTCATAATGTACAAAAAAATACTTCAACTCAGTTTTTTGTCGTTTCCTCTTTCTCCTCCTCCTTATTATACAGAAGATATGATAGTAACCGTCATAGCCACAAACATTTTTGTGCAACTATTGTTGTCCGTTTAATTTATTGTTTGTATAATCCACCAATTCAAGAAAAAAAAAGTTGTATAAAATTGTTATACAATATGAAATCCTATCCTCTTTTCATTTGGTAAGTCTAATCCCTTCTCTAAATTAATATTGCAATTCCAAAGCGAAGAAAATATTCTGCACGAAACCAAAAAACGAAGTCACTGACAGAACAGTTTCATGTGAAAACTCTTTTTTTTCTCTTCTGCACAACTTAAAAGATTCCACACACAAACAGACACACACATCAACATATGTGGATATACTTTTACACTCACGCCCGTCTTTCAACAACAATGTTAAGTCCAAGTATTGACTTTACTGTCAGAGTCATACTTAAATAAATTTATATATATTACATCCTCCACACACACATACATCTATCCAGATTCACACATCATATTACACCCGACGGAACCTCCTAGTAACAGAGATACACTTTGTACTAGCCCTGTTTGTGAGTTTGTGTGTAGGGCTAGACTTGTGCAAATAATTTTCATTCGTTCAGTATAGATCGTAGAGAGTGAAAACGTGACCGGTGTACCCATCGTGTGTTGTGCTTTGAATGCCAATGTCAGACAATTTGGAGATTACAAAAATCCTACACCCATCTTCCATCCCCACACACACACACACACACACACACACACACACACAAACAGCCCAGAGCACCCCGTAATCGTCACTTTTATGTCCCATTTTTCTGGGATTGGCAAGGTATTTCAAGGCTACACTCACGATCAGACACACACACCGTCGCTTTGACTAAACAGTTTAGCCTAAACTTGACTCTGTGTCTCTCCCTGTGTCTTCAATTAAATGAAATGCACATTTTGATTTATTTTTATTCGACCATATTGTGATTCCCAGCTGAGCTGCATATTGGATCGACCTTGCATGTCTCATCCTTTTGTAGGTGCTCTAACCCTCTCTCCCTCTCTCACGTACTCTCTTTTCACTCGGGACAGTTTATTTTGTATTGTGTGCACACACATCGGACTGGTCCTGTCCTAACAATTTTGAACCGTCTCATAAATAATATCGACGGGGGTACACTCTCACACTTAAACACTCCTTTCTTCTCCCGTCCGATCAATAAGTAGCGTTCAAAATTTCTTTGGTGAGTGGCCCATAAAATAAAATATTGGGAGAGAGAAAGAACGTCGCCCATTAACCCTCGTGACTGTGACTGTGTACACAATATATACATAGACAGTATCTATTGAATAAATTGCAAAAGCACTGGAAGACAAACGTCTCCATTACCTCCATTAGCCATGGATTGAGGAAAGAGAGAGGCAACAGGAAAAGGACGGAATAGAGTTGAGTCATGAGAATTTCAGACACTTAATGAATTATTTTTGCCCCTGCCCTTTCCCTTCTCTCTTTCCGTCTCTCTCTCTCTCTCTCTGGGAATAGACTACATTAATTGTACACCTTTCATCATCATTCCTAGATTGTGGCATCATCACCCGTCACAAATATATTTTGATTACAAGAAAATGCGTAAACGATGACTATTAATCAGTTGAGTAATTTCTATTATTGATTTCCCATCCTTGTTATGTTGTCTGTCGTCGTTGGCCTTCTCTTTTTGTTCTCTCCCCCTCGTCAAGTTAATCTTTGAGGCATTTATTCGTTAATTTATTTTTTTTGTTTATACATTACCTTTCAGTCTCCAACAGAGCTCAGTATGCAATTAACAAAATTTCATTTAGTTCATGCGGGTACGATGAGAGATAGACAAGAGAGGAGGGGGAGAATTTTGGCAGTAATTTTTTTCTACAATTATCTTTATAATTAATTTAAATGAGAAAATTTTTCCCCGATGATGATTATCGTCACTGTTACATCGTCAGTACTATGTTACATATATATGTAGTACAATGTGTAGAGGAGTACAGGGGTTAAATTCAAGACTAGTTTTATCTGAGCAGTGCAGCTGTCAGGAAATTATTATTGATAACCACACATACACCACCAACCAACCTTTCTTCCTTCATCTTCCTTCCTCTTCTTTTTAACGGATAACTCCCAAGTGGAATTTTTTATGGAGACTCTTTCCCTCTCCCCTGCCTGACAATCTATATGCTAATTAACATATTTTTCACATATATTTTTGCTGTGTGTGTACCCAAGGTTAGTCCTCCCTTCCCTCTTTTCTTACCTCCCCACACACACACTCCACGCAAATATAAGAGAACAATTTTTGAGAGACAGAGAGGACTAAAACCTAATTTTAAATTTTAATTACATTGTCGTTAGAATATTTTATGATGGAGGCCATGCAGTAGTTTTAAAAAAATGTATGACATTTCTATCTATATATGCAGTTATGTAAACTAAATGGGAGGAATTTCATCTTGTTCGTTCATTGCACTGAACTTTGCTCTGTCTTTCTTGCTTGTAGTTTGTAAAGAGAGGGATGATCATGTCGATGTCCACGAGGAGTCCATGTCATTTACTTCCATTCTGAACCATTTTTCTTATCAAAAAAATTATAGTAGTAAAATTATAATAGTAAAAAAATATTTCTCTCTCGATGCATCATGTTCTGTTCATTTGTAGTACACAAATGTGACCGTCATTTAAAATCGAATTACTTATCCACACTAATAATATGATTAGATGGAAATGGTACAAAACAAATGCATGCGTCATTATATCATGTGTTTGTGTGCTTGATATTTACACCCGTACATGTATGTGTTTTATTGAAATGTATTCATTTTTAGTGGTCACATTAATTGAAATGACACATCTGTGTGTCGTGTGTTTATCAAATATTCACATCAAAAAGATATTAATACTAGAAATTGAACTTTAATTTTAACTGTACACTCAGTCCGAGCTGACGATGACTGTTTGATTCGTACACACCATCAGCTAAAGAACTCCAAGCTTTGTTAAAGTGAAACGACGAGGAAGGAATAAAAAAAATGGAGAAGGAGAGAGAGGAAAACCAGGGAAGCAATTAAATTGAGAAGGATGGATGAAGATGGTGGTGTAGGATTAGTGTAGTGCCAGTTGATGACTTGTCGTTCAGATCCCTCCCCTCTTCTCTCATTCCAGTTATATTTGCACAACTAATTATGTACTACTAAGTAAATGGACATACGACCTGAATATTTGCAAAGATTCCCTCTTTCTCTCTTCATCTCTCCCTTCTCTCCATCCATCCAATTCTCATTGCATCACATCACATCATACACGATGAATGAGGAGGAGGATAACATATACACACGTTCAGTTTTAATGTACCAGAGAAAACTAGTAATCAGAGTCATAGTCGTAAAAGTTGAATGTAAATGGCTCCCCGTACATAAATTGCTGGGTATTTTCCTTTTCCTTTTGATTTCCAAGTGAATTTTAAACCAAACGACACGAAGTATTACTAAATATCAGGCTACTACACAGTAAAGACATAACAGGGAATAAGGCAGCGATGTGATGACTGTGCATTAAGATTAGAAACAGAACATCGTAAAAACTTTACAAACTCTAAAAAAGATTAGAGAGAGATTTTTGCAGGACTTTTCACACACACTCTCTTTACATACGAGAGAGAGAGAGTACGTACTCTCGGTCCATGTCAAGTTCCTTATGGTCATGACGTGGGAGACGTACGTTCTCCTCCTCGATCATCCAAATTGCAAGAACATTGTCTCAACACACACTCACTCTCTCTGTTTTAGCTCTGCTCTGCTATATTCGCACACAAGGTCACGTGCCAAGTCAGCAAAGTCCCACACACGGATAAAATTACTAATGGAATTATTCATCTTGAAGAGTGTCCTTTGAGTACATAAAAATTACACGTTACACACCCCTCCCTCCCTTCCAAATGGATGAGGAAGGTAGGGTAGGGAGCATGCAATCAGTGTGAGGTAACACGGGAGGAGGGCATCCCAAGAGCACACCGTTCCTTACACACACACGTACACATACACACACGTCACCAGTTCTATTTTAATTCAGAAAAAACATGGTGTATCTGGGTATTGATGTGGCATAATCGGCCGTCATGTACATCCATGCTGAATGATACATTGGATTTGTGTGTGTGTGAGAGAGAGAGAGAGAGGGAAACTGTCAAAATTGTAGAGATTAGAATTTTGCTGGAGATTTTATGGAAGACCACAAAATTATTTTTGCAAAAATTATTACTCTGACGTTTCCCTCCGTCTTGAATATTCATACAGACTACAGTATGACGGTCTGTGCTCGTGTGCCATTCCATGTGTTTTATTTTTAATTTCAATCCCGTCCCTCATTTTCCATGGAACGTGGAACGTGGCAGGCACAGGGTTCTTCACACGATGGTACCTTATACACTGTCTTCCCCCGTATGAGTTTTCCCTCGACATTAATAGCTGCCAATATTTTCTATTTTAATTTGACAATAAAAATTAGTCATAGGTACATGCAGCTGTGCTTCTTATGTAATATCTACAGTACAAACCAGTGTACAGTGTGGTGTGGGATGTGGGAAGAAGGGGAGAGATTCTTAGATTCTTTAGAGTGCACTTACACTTGACCAATATTATGTATTTATGTACATTATTGTCTTTCCGCTCCTCCTCTCCCTCCAGCTTAAATGCCAAAAGGATTTTGTTTGACTTTTCTTGTCATCAGCCAACACTTTTCATTTTGAGAGAGAGAGAGAGAGAGAGTGAGAAAAAAATAGAAAGAGGGAAAAAAAGTTGCAACAACTTTTTCTTTTTAAAGATAAGTTGCAGCGGCATTGCTCTCCAAACAAAAGCTCTTCCTTCCCCTGTACTTTGCCTGGTGAAACAATTTTTTTGAATTTTTCAAACAGGAGAAACTATACATTTTTTTTATCTTTCTCTGTCTCTTCCTCTTCCTCCATGTCTCGCTCTGTCTCTCAGAAAAGACCACAGGCAGTCCTGTCATGTCAAAGCCGTAGGGATGTGTGTGTGCACAGTGTTGTGTGTGTGTACAGACTGGAAGACATGATGTGTTTATTTGAACTAAGGCTGTAATATTGCTCGATTACTCAATCCCATCAGTTTGAAACTCAATGGAGATTGACGCAGGCAGACGAATGACGAAAAGGTGCTTGAAGCTAACTTAACTAAAAGAAAGAGAGAGAGAGACACACACACAGATAGTAGCCAAAGGGCTTTTGGATGATCTACATACATAAACTACTACATGGTGGCATGGGCAGAATTTTACGCATAAACAGACGCAAGTAGCTTTATGAGGTTTACATTTCCGTCCCATCCTCTCTCTCTCACATACACACACACATGGCATTGGTACAGAAACATAGGGCAGAGTCTGCAGAAGCAAAGCAGCAGAAGGGTTGGATGCAGTAGAAGCAGAGATTAGATTATACAGCCTGGAGAAGAATATCTCATGATATATGCCCATACAAACATACACACGCACACACACATGTACAGACATCTTTGAGAAAATAAAATATAGCGGCGTCTCACCATGCATCCTACTATTATAATAATTCACTTGGAAGAGAGTTGAAAGGCTGACGATCAATAAAAGGTATACTCCATGGCGGCAGCTTTGCCCACTATCCTTTCTCTCTCTCTCCGAGACTCCTAGTTAGCTCCTCTCTCTTCCAGGATGGACCATGGAAATTTCCTTTCTCCCTTTCTCTCCATCCGATTTTCCGTCTTTGCTCGACCTTCTTCTCCTGCCCCTGCCATTCTAAACTTCGCCATTGTAAAGTTCCCTCACTCCCACCCGATTCCGGGAGGGCAAGAGAAGAGGGAGGGCATGTGAAGGGGAAGGGGAGTGAAAGGTGACCGTGGAAAAAAATGCTTTTTCTCAAAATCAAACCAATGTCAAGTGAGAACAGCTGAAGTAAATTATATTATGTTTATTGTGTCAACACAAATTTCATTTCAATGTCATTATTAATGTCTACATTCATCTACTCTCAACATTTGAGAAAGAGAGAGAGGACATCTTCTTGAGATTGTTTTTCTGGAGAGTGTGTGACACAGAACAATTCTCCTTGAATGCAAGACGCAGAGTTCTTGACACAAGAGAGAGAGAAAAACTTTGCTCCTTTGTTTGACTGTGAAGAGAAGTGAGAATATTATTACAAGTTTTTTCCACTTCTCTTTTGTTGACCATTAAACTATAACTCTGTGTATGTCTTTTTTTGACGAGCTACTGTTTCGCTAATACTTTGACAAATTTGTTTTTTTGTCTGTGTGTGTCTCTCTATCTGTGCACCAAAGTGTACTCTTGTGAATGAGTTTTTTCCTCTCTCTCTCAAAATATAATGACACGTCAACCGTTGAAGGATTTGAAACGGATGGTGGGTGGGTCAAAGTTGATGAGGATGGAAATGTTGTGTGTTTGTACACTGTATACATGATTATTGCATATTGTTATAATATTGGGAGTGTTTTTTTGCTTGTTTGAACTCTAATAATAAAAATGACTATTGCATGTACGTACTAGTACGTACTTTAAACCCTGCTTCTATATTTTTTGTTCAAGTGGATATTTTATGAGAATATTGAAATTTTATTTGAACTTGTTAAGGTTGTCCCTCAAAAAATAAAATGTCATTTATTGTACAACGTGTGGACAGAAACAAACAAAAGGGGAAAGAAAATACATGGAACATGGGAAAGAACACTTATTTTTTTCTACGTCCATTTTCAAAATTGTCCTCTATTCAACAAGGTTAAGGGAAAAAATGATCATTTTGTCAAACTGAACAATTCACCGTTCTCTCTCTACTGTTCACTTAGTTGTGTGTTTTTTGTGAGGTCGTGTCATGGACAATGGATGACTACAATCCGTATTTAATGTTAAATCTAGCTTGACTTTGCATGACAATTTTTTATCCCTTTTTATTGGAGGAGGAGGGAACTCTTACATTGTACTCTACTGCTGCACTTTTGAAGTTTAGGTGTCATGGGATTGTTACGTCGACCACACAACCATGAAGGGGGGGAGAGGTGGTGCGTTGTCTGGGGTGAATTTTTTACATCCGAGAGTCAAACGCAAACTTTGTACGTGTGTACGTTGTGTGTAGTACAAAAGTAGGTGTGTGTGTGTGTGGCGGATCGAAGAAATAGAACAAATGGCAATGTGGTTATTTTCAATTGTAAGGAAAAGTAAATTATTGAAAGAATGTGAATCCTGTTCTGTGTGCATGATGGGTCGGGTTTGAACACATCTGCAACAAAGTTTTGGATCCAGGCACGTGTGTTGTGTGTGCCCTATGTATGGGAGAAGCTCTACTGTATCTGGAAACAATTTTCACAGAGACTTGTCTCATTCTCTCTCTCTCTCTCTCTGTTTATTCATTCTTGGTGACTTTACCTTGTCCCCCTTTCCCACCCACACCACTCTCATTCTAATTAAATATGCAACACTCCAACAGCTCCGCAGTACTAGTTTCCAAACTGTTTAACGACTCAATGCTAATTATATTTCAGCATGGGTGTGTGTGTTGATTGTCACAACTTATACATTTTCGGGGTCGTCGGAGTACCCACGACTTCCCCAGTAAAGGAGCAAAAGGTGTTTGGGGGGAGAAAGGAGAGGAGAGAATGAGGGAAAAGTTGGATTAAATTACGGCAAATTTTTTTACTTTGGAAGATCGATAGACGACGGAGCAAGTTTTCCTTCTGAGGTTGTTTTTTTTGAGAAAATTTTTGTAACAAGTTTAGCACAAAAAAGGGGAATGGGGAAGGAATTTATTGTGAACTGGGAATGTGAGGAATGTGTAAAGGTGGTTTAGATAAAGCAAAAAAGTGGGACTCTTTGGGTCACCTTCTTCGCCATTTCTAACACCTGCATCATTAACCATACAACCATACACACAAAGCCACACACACACACACACACACACTCTGTGCACACACAAACACACCTCACATTTCTCTCTCTCCCCGAAAGGAGAAAGAGGAGATGAACGATGAAAATTTAATTTAGTCTAAATTTTTAATTTATTTCCAGCGTTTGCAGCCGCTTTGGCGTTGGCCTTCGCATCCGACCCGACCCATGGAGCAGCAGCTAAGTTGGACTCTGGGGAAGATGAGGCAAACCCTTCACCTCCACAGGTAAGACAAGACAAGACAAGAGTGAGAACGAGGAAGGGATCAAATAAAATCTCGTCATCAATTATGAACTGAGTTTATTATGTAGAGAAACCCAAGCCTCAGGGTACACTCTCTCACCACCACCTTTCTCTTCCTCTCCCTCCCTCCTCACGACTATAGTCACTTTAGTTTTCTAATTACTTTTAATGTGACTCTCAAAAACTTATGCAAATTGTGGCCAGAAGCGTGTGCACAAATCTTTGTTGACTTGACTCTGCTATGTAGGTATCTCAACTCAGAAAATAAATGTATTATTCAAAATATTTTTGAGCTCTTTTGTAAACAGTGGATTAAGTACATCTTTCCTTGTCCATGAGGCACAGTCTTAATTAGTTTTTAAAGAGGAGTATTTTTTAACGAAGTAAATCGAGGATATTGTTCGTGCTCAAAGCGTAATAACAATCCTAATTTCTGAACATTGACATTTCAAAAATTAGGTACGTTAGTTCTTTTGTACTCTGATCTTTTGTTAGTACAGTAAAATGTAGAGTACATGTAGCCTACATTGGGCAATTATGATTTTAATACTGAACCACATTTCCCGGGCACTTTCCTCTATTGGAGAAAGTTGCTAGGTTTCCACCGTACGGAATGAGCACAACTTTGATCCATAATTGAGTCATAATTTTCTATTTTTGTTCAAAAAAAAATTACGCGAATTCCAAGGAAATATTGACATGGAGGAAAGGATGAAAGGAACCGAATAATGGGGTCAAAATTTAAATAATACCTTTCTCTTGTCATGCTATATTTTGCAGATACATCAAAGATGGAAGCGAGATCTCTCCTCAAGTATATTTGACGCTGCTGACAAAGTGGGAATCGGAGGTACGTATCTTTATCATTTTTTCCCTATAGAAAAAAACATACTCTTTTTCCAGGGATGTGTGAACTGTGAGGTCAAGGAGAGACTAACATGGTATATGAACATTAAATACAATCAACCATGAACATTACTAGAGCAGCTATGATCATTACCTTTAATTTTCCTCTAATTTGATGTCATATAACTTTGCTCCGTGAACCTCTCTCTCCCCTTCTCTTTGACGACACCCTTCTATGTATTCCTTGATTAATGCAACTCAAATCGTTTTCTCTTTTTATTACACACACACCAATTGTGTGGACCTAACCGTTTTACTCCGATCCTCCAGGGAGAAAGGAAGAGAGAGAGTCAGGGAAAACGACTTTGTGACACGTAAATTCATTTTTATGGCACACAGTGAGAACACTTTCTCCTTTCTCTTCCACCCTGAACACACATACATGCAATATTATAATGTATGGTGATAAGTGGCGTTCACACACTTTCCCTTCTCTCATACAATACGTGTATTGGGAAAAGAGGCATGGAGAAAGAAGCTTATTAATGGATAGATATTGTTTGTCAAAATTAAATTTTACTACTTTCCCCGCATATTTTTAAAATTTATACTCTTTTATATTTCGTTCAACATTCGTCAATAAAACTTTTACCCTTTCCCCACTCTCGTGTGCGATGTGTGTGTGTGTGATGGGGATGGAGAAAATTATTCTCTGAAGCTCTTCTTTCTCTCTAGTGAAGACATAAAGGATTTCCACACGTACACGCTCGCATACACACATGGAGAAAGAGAGGGAGAGAGATGGATGGAAAAAATTGTTTGGGAAAATTTTGCGAGGGTCTATACATCATGTATAGTATATGCACAATTAGGCACGGCTCATGAATCAAGGAGCAGGAGTCTTTCGCATTGCAGCCCTACTTGGAGGATGGAATTACCAAGATATGCTCTTTAGCTCGTCCTTCATCTCCTCCCTACTTGAAACCAGTGTTCAAGTGAAGGGTGAACTACAATGGAGCCATTTGTTGGGTTAGGCTTTCTCCATTTGCATATTATCAGGATATAACTGGGAAGAGGAGGATGTTAAATGAATGGATGTCAGGCTAAGACACTCCACACTGAGAGTGGGAGAGAGAGGCTACATACTGAGTCTAGGCTAGACTCCATCCTGTGGATTGGGTCTAAGAGGAGAAAATAGAGGAACAGATATCTGGGTTAGGAGTTAGTCTTCCTCTTTGTTTTCTATTTTTGATGATTTTTTCCCCATCTTTCTCCCCCTTTCTCCCTGCTTGAGATGCATCATGCATGGATGAGCGTTCGTGCAAATGTCACATTAGATGTCTGATTCCTTACATATTTCCTTCTGACTTCTTGAGAGAAAGGGAGAGTGAGTGTGTGTGTGTTTTTGGATAGATGCTACATATTCTATCAAGTAAATGTCATCCGAATTTGAACTGGGAAATGTCCCTTCTCTCTTTTTCCCTTTCTCTCTCACTCTCCTCACTCCTCACAAGGGGAACCATAAAAGTTAATGGAGAAAGAAGGTTGAGAAACCAAAGGAGAAGGATTCTTTTTTTTATGTACACAACACTTTCTCTCTCCCTCACTAAACCTCACTCAAAATACCCAAAAAGACGGGGAGAGAGATTACATAACCAATATAGCGTATATAACTACCATTATCTAAATTTGATAGGCAACAAAGGAAAGAGAGAGAAAATACTTTCCATATTGAATAATCTATTAACCTAGATAGAGCCTAGATGGAAGCCACTACTAACTACGCACAAACAAAGTACTGATACACACAAAATGTGAGCGCCTTGAATAAAAAATATTGCCCAAATAAGGAACCACAAAAAATAGGGAAGAAAAAAAGGAGAGCAAGTGGAATTGAAAGCATGCGGAAAACAAGCTTATGGTTTTATATCCCCTCCTCCTCCTTCTCCTCCACTTTTCTTTTCTTGTTGAATTAGACTCGGTTTATGCTGGAACATGTGGACCAAGATCGAAATTTGGTGAATTTGGTCCTCTCCCTATTCTTCCTTTCTTCTTCTGTTTTGCACCAACAAACAAAAGAGTGTCAGACTGTGAATGACAGTAATCTCGTCTCACCCTGGGACGCTGTGTCAGTCTGTGGAAGACTTAACATGACTGTCAATGTAGTTTCCACGTTAAATAATATTGATTTTGTCATTTTGAGATGGTTCCTCCATATGTATTTCTTTTTCTACACCACCACCCATGAGACCCCCACACACTCACACACACACACATGTACAGAGAGTAGAGACTAAGCTAAAGGCTCAAGTAGGATGAAAGTGGTTTTAACTTTGGAGTTTGTGAACCCAGAATCCCAGATTCTTTGGTCCTATGTCCTGAGTTCTCCCTTTGCTGCTCTTCTTTCTCTCCCTCTCCTCATGTTGACTCCATTATGACAATTCTTGCGAGAGAGAGAACCACACGCTCCCGTCTTATTATGTGGTGGGGATGCGGGGAGAGTGAGTAGTGAAGATGAAAATTGTATTAAAGTGATGGGCGTCGTCTCGTTCCCCGTCTCGTCTCCGTGTTGACCCAGTAAATTATTGTCTTCCACGAGTATCAGTCACACTGACGTTTCATTTGTATGGGGGGTGAGAGCTGGGCGGCCTAAAGTCTTTTGTGTGTGTCTGGAAGTTATACACACATTATAAGATATGAAGTACATATACATTCATTTAGTCTGTGTCCGCTGCCGAAAAAAATGTAGTCAATAAATCAATATAAGTATGGGCACACAGCTAGCTGCTAGCAGTAGCTTTTAACAGTTATTGTCTATATGTATGTTTTGTCTCTATTTTTTCCGGTACAATTCCAATCTACTCTCTGACCATGAACTCTACAACTCTACCTGGGGTTTATTAATATCTCCCCCTCCCTCTCTGTCTGCCGTTAATTCTGTGCTACTGATGATGATGTGCTAATATCCAGGAAGTTACTTGAGGTACTATTTTATCCAATTTCCGTCCATCCTAAATATACACAATGTGTAGTGTAATGTGAGCGTACATAAATATATTATGTAACATGTACTACTATCTACTTTTACAGCTTCATTTCTAATTTACTATGCAACTTTGTTCTTTAAACTCGTACGGACACTGGATGATGGTCTCTCACTTTTCTAGTGATGTAATGAATTTTTGATTTATGATTTTACAGAAAATTCAAAGCTCTACTGGAAGGTACACCGCCCACCGTGAAAGAAGCTTTTATTGAAGGAGACTTTTCAAATGTCACTGAAAATGATATACGGGGCATGAATGTGTCCGTTCTAGAATACATCCCTGTAAGTTTTCCTCTCTATCTCTCTCGTAGAATAACAGAAAGGAGAAAGAAATCAAAGTTTGCATGTCTTCCTCTCGCTTTCTTTCTCAAGTATTGATTTGTGTGAGGATGGACTGAGGAGGAGGAAGCAGGAATCAGTTGAATCACACGTGTACATAAGTGTGTGTGTGTGTGTAGGAGACACTAGGTATCATCATTGATTTTCATTCAGAAAGGAAATACTTTTATATATTGCATGGCTCAGATTGTCAAGATTCATCATGGACAGACAAAATCTATTACAAAAATGAAGTGCATTTTCAAAATGATATGGAATGTTTTTTGTTTTTTCCTTTCAATGTCATTTAAACTAAATTAACTTCTCATAGCATTCTATTTCTTATCTGGAATCTACACTAAAAAGCAAATCAAAATACGGCTGAGAAAGACAATATGCATATTTTGAGAAAATAGAAAAACACTAGAATTAAATGGTGACCATTTTGAATTGTTTTTCTATTCAACAGCCAAAGATGATCTCAAAAATGGCCAACGTCAATCTTCCCCTCCTGACTCCGATCATAGAGAAATTTTTGGATTTCAATCGTCCAAACGCCTTAGGTGACCTCCTTCGAACATTTTAACATCCTTTGTGGGGAGAGTCAAAACTCTACGCTCTGTACAGTGTAGAGTTTTGGAGAGAGTTTGAATTTCCGACACGAAATCGGAAATTTGTATTTTTGTATTTTCGTTTTGTGTTTGATGAACAATTAAATTATAGTTATAAGAAAAATAATATATCCCAGAATTATTTTGAGTTCGACAATGTGCTAATTCCCACGCCTTATATAGGACGCCTCATGTCTGTCGTTGGAGACAAATTTGACTCGAATGTGCTCATTGAAAAAGTGAAGAAACACGGGGGTGTGACTGAGGTGACAAAATTTTCTTTTTTTCTACATTCGGTGACATTCAAAGGTCGTCCCATGAAGACATGACTTCAATATCAATTTTAAACCGATTTTCCCTTTTGTACAGAAAAATGAAGCGTCAAGTGTTCTTCTGTACAATGCACTGAATAAACTGGGAGACAAGGATGGAATCACAACAGCCAACCTTCGGTCTCTAGCCCAGGACGGACTTCTCCAACTTGTACCCGAGGAACAACTCATGAAAGTCAAGGACCAAGGTGCAGCTAAATACCTGTGAGTGCTCTATCGATATTTAGTTTTAGAATATGGTGTGAAAATTAATGCCTTCCTACGTGACAGTAAATGACAATAATTTTATACTCTGCTGTACAGACTGAACAGTGTTTACAAAAGGGCGGAAGGAAATGATCTTGATGATGTGGATGACAAGGCACTGATCTATCAACTGGTCAATACCGTCCATGGACAATCGAACCAGTGGACTCAGAAAACACTGAATGACATTTCACCACAAATACTTGTAAACCTCACTAAACTTACTATTGAGTGTAGTTTACATGAATTTTCAATATTTAAGTTTTCTCCTATTTTTCAGTAAGCGAATTTTTTCAATTTACGTTTTGTAGGCACAAATGCCGTCCACTGCTCTGAAGGATTTAAATTCAGATGTTGTGTTTCAATCAATTGGGAGTCTTCGTAATGTAAGGCTTTCTAATTTTGAAAATTATTATTAACGTCTTGGAATTAATTTGATGAAATAAAATATAATATTTAAATGGTAGACAAAATTCAATCCTCTGCAAGCCAAGACGATAGCAGACATTTTCTTGGACAAATCTGGGTTGAAAAAAGATGAACAAGGGAATTTGGAAGGGGAAACTCAAAACTTGAATGGAATCATGGTAAAAATTTTTTAAGCAATCCTTTGAAAGACAATTAATTTCTTAAATTTAATTTACTATCAATTACTTATTTTTTTGCAGAGTTCTTTAGGGAACATGGCTGCATTTGTGAATCCGTCTGTGTCCAACGACACCTCAGTGATGAGCACAATAATCAATGCCTGTGAAAAATTAAATTTACCTGCCCCCATCGCAGCTGTGACAAATTTCCTCAAGTCTAAAACTCAAGGGAAAAAATTGGAAGAATTGGGTGTGAATGATCTTAAAGAGATGGGAATAGCTGTCATCAAGAATGGACCACCACAATTACTGAATGCTGCCATCAAATCTCAATCTTTGGATCAAATGGATTTACAAGACATTGCATCAACGGGATCCAACAAGAATGAGGCTGGGGGTACAGGGAACTCTTTTCTGAAAGGACTTGTGAGGATCAAAAAATTCTATTTTTAAAAAATATCCTATCACAAGTCACGATTTTAAGTACATATTTTAATTGAGAACTGGATGAACATGTGTTGTAATCACATTTAGATTTCACAAGTGTCTGCTTACGCCATAAAATTCTTTACTCGTGGAGGCCGGGTAGACTTCTCGTCCCTCCCAGCTGCTTTTATGGGTGCTCTGGGCATCAAAGGGATCAACAACATGGGAAACCGGGATATTGAAAATGCTCTTGAACAACTCAAGAAAAATCCGGATGCTTTGGACGATGCCCAGAAAGCTCTCCTTCTCAAGAAGGTTCGTTAATTTCCCTCCCTATTTTCTTCCTCCCCGCCCCACATGTTTTCCTCAACTTGAAATGTCTCGGTTCATGTACAAAACTGTTACAAATTTGTCATTTTTAATAGTTGAAAGATGCTGGGATGCTAGATTCGAATTCAGATGATCTGCCCCCAGAATTCCGGGCTCTCATCCCACGAAGCTCAATTGACAAGGACGTCATTCCGGCTAGTATTCTGGATGGTCTACCTTCAGACTCGGTACTTCGACTGGCTCATGGTCAGAGGGGAAAAATTACGGCGAAGGATTTGGAAAAAGATAAATTTCTAGTAGGGACATTGACACCGAAACAAGTGGAAGGTAAACTCAATTAATTAAATTAATTAAATTTTCAATTACACCACAATATACGAAAACCTGGCATTTCTAGTACACATGGACAAATTGATTTTCGTTTGTTTGTCGTCTGGTACGTTTTTGAATTTCTTTGAGTCTTTTTTAAGAAGAGGATAACTTGTGCCTAGAAATGCATTTTTTTGGCTAAAATTTATTCTCTTTGCAAAAAAAGACGACAGCTTAAAAAGTATACATGACTCAGAGACGACGACGGGGGTCTACGTTTGTAGTGCCTGGTTTTTAATAGTGCATCCTTACTATGTCCTCCCCCCTACAAAAAAATTGTTCGTGTAAAACTCGCTTCAGAGTGCATAAAAAGGAAACTACTTGAATATTTTTTTATCATTGTTCGTTTATTGTCATTCAAAAGTCTCTCTCTCTGTCATTAGTTGTTGTTTAGTAATGGCTCGTACTAAACAGAAAGTCAAAAGGTCATTTCCTACTTTACGGGAAGGTCTTACGACGAAGGCTACCCGAAGGACTACTACAAAAGCTCCCAAGGCACCTCCTCGAAGATACCGACCCGGGACAGTAGCAATTAGGGAAATCCGTCGGTATCAAAAGAGAACTGATTTGAAATCATAATGATTACACAATTATGAAAGAGAATGAAATAGTGTACAATAATAATGTCATTTCGATATTAATATAATTCATATTCCCTATCAAAATAATTTACGAAAAAAAATCATAACAATTAGGCAACAAATTTCATGTCAGTATAAAATCAGCATGCAGCGTCATGAAAAAAAAACAGTAATAATGTATCTGAATGAAAAGTTGATTAGGTCTGACTATAACAATCATGACTATGTAGTGTATCATAATCAAAAAAAATAAACTAAACACTATATTCATAATAATATATCAAAAACCGTGGACGAGGCGAATGCAGTCTGTTCAGTCTTCGTTTATCTTGTCCTTTCAAAGACAAAGAAAATCATCATCATAATTTGTACAAAGTTAAAAAAATAGTATGTACGTATTAATTATAAAGAAATCATGTAAGTACCTTCAATTTCATGAGAAGCTTTTCACCATTGGCATTTAGGGGAATATTGAATTCGAGTAGGGTATTCAAAATGTAAAGTTGAGCTGAAGCTGTGAATTTCTTCAGCACGAATTTGTAGAGCAAATGGCAATTTTCATTCTCAGCAAAATATCTCACAAAAAATTTTATACAAAAAGAAATGTAGAACGATTCGGCCCAAAAGAGTTCCAACGATTGATCCACGGCAAAGACGAATCCCTGTAACAAAAAATCATTAGTATATGAATATTCAACAATGTGTATACATGAAAATTTATTTTTTTAAATTATATCCTTACGTCTTCGAATTGATCGTTTGACGACGCACATCCATATCCGTTGAGAGAGGCATCATAGATATCATAAAGTCTGTGATTAACAGACATTAATGAGGACTGACCAAACTGCCAGTTTGTGTTGTCATCAACCGGGAAATCATCATCATCCATTGCAGCAGGCTTGTAAGGAGCACCATAAACTAAAAACAAAGCTGTGAACAAAAAAGTGTGTGTCATAAGATATCAACCACTACAATATTTCAAATTCTATACTTATCATCAAGAACAATTCTCTTACATTTTGAATATTTTACTGGCTCATTTTCAAATCCAGGATAGGCTTTATTAAGGAGATGCTTTTTGGAAAGTCCTTTTCTCTTGTCCTTGTTTGTGACTTCTCGAAGGTCAATCAGACCATTTTGTCCTTCAAAAAATATTTTAGCCATGACTTGCAACTTGGACGGATCTTTCTTCACATTCTGTTGTGGAAAAAAGCAAAACAATTATTATTATGAAAAAGCAAATGAATTATTTCCATACACAGGAATAGTAAAGTACCCTTTCAAACGCATTTCTCACTACTTCAACTCTGTCTCTCTCTACTTTCAACAAATCCAAGACGTCTTCCTTTAAAACCAAAAAATAAATAAATAAAACAACTGTATTACTTCATTCTGTATACATAAGATATGGAGCATTTAATTATCAATGAAGGAAGAAAACATTTACCGACAAAGTGTTCTTCTTTTTCCATTTTTTATTAGTAGTCCGAGAAATATAGGAGATTCCACGGTTCCTCACACATTCAGACAACTTGTATACTGTATCTTTCCCTTCAATCTCTCTTTTACGAATAGTCTGGCTTGTCTCACACCTTGTCAACGACTTGAGAATAATTCTATGATATTTACTCTTCTTCAATTTGAAATTCTCTTCAATCCATTTTTCTATGGAATCCAAAGTAGATCCTTCTCTCTCATTTTGTTTAAAGATTGCTTTTTTGATAATGAAGTGCATCGGAGGAATCTTCTTTTTGAACATTGAATTACGGACAATGGTGCTATAGCGATCAGCAACCTTTAGTGGCGTTCGATTTGTCTTCAATTCACGAGCTATCTCAGCCCATCCCATTGGATTGGCAATTTCTTTTCCATCCATAACTATTTTTCGATGTCTCAAACTTATTATTTGCTTGTCCTCCTCTTTTGAAAAAGGCTCGTTGTTGATACTTGATTTTAAATGACTATTCCATCTATAATTGCATTGCCAACTTGCTCGTCCTTTCATTCCCTTTGAAATTTGATTCCAATCAATTTTCTTGTCCTTATCTTCAAAAGGCTTCACAAGACTCTTCAGTAATTCATCCTCTTCCCGAGACCATTTCCCAATTGTTTTCATTTCAAGAATCCGTGTCATTTTCGCAAAACAATCTTGTCTATTTTTTCCTGAAACTCCTTCCGCTACTTTTGCCCAATCGTTCCCATAAATTTTGTATCTCTCTCGTAAAATTTTGATCTGAGTAAAGGTCCATTTTTGACGTTCTCTTGGTTGTCTCTTCACCTTCAACAATGGAGCGACTCTGTTTTTCCATTGACTTGCTGGCCTTTGAAATCCATGACCTTCCATCAAAGCAGTGATAGTCTTCCAGAAACTATTTTGACCTTTGTTCTGCCTGTAATATTCTAATAGTAATTCACCCTCAACTTGACCAGTTTTGTCGTTTCTTCCACCACCATCTCTTTGACTCTTTCTGTTTATCTCTTGGATTCTACTTTTACATTGTCTACGAGTTAACGATGATTTGAACTCTTTATTCATGTCTGCTAAGATGGATTTAAATTTGTGTCTAATCGGTCCTTGATAATTTTGAGCTGCATTCCAGAGAAATTTATCCATCTCTTGGGTAAATAATTTTGAAACTCGACCTTTTCTTTTCTTCACTGGTGGTTCCGAAATTGATTGAAAGAAGAAGAACTATTGTCTTTCCTCTTCTTTGGTACACTAGAATGAACCTTTGGTTTTGATGAACATGGACGGTCTTCTATAATTTCAATCGATGTAATTTGATCATGACTTAGAGAGTATGACTCGATGTCTAAATCACAGCCACGCATTTGAACTGTACACAAACATAATTAAAACACAATTTTTAATATCAATTAAAATAGCGAGCATTACATATTATGATGATAAAAAAAACTCACCCTCTGACAAATGTACATGGGAAGTATCGGCGTCCGTTACAAACCCCTCAAACACATTTCCATTGTCCATGAATATTGACATTCTCTTACTCACATACTCCTCCATTTCTTATTTATAGATGACTAATTTACGCAATTAGAATCACATATTTTGTTTCTTAAACTAAATGAACAACTCTAACCTTTTCTGACAATTTCGTCAACACTACGTCAGGTTTGAAAAAAAACAATTCCCGCCTGAACCAAGGATTTCCGGTATGTCAAAAGACTGTCATACCCAAATTTTTATCATGGACTTAAATGACTAAAAATTACTGAGAACGATCATGTATTAATATGGATTTTTTGCTTTAAAGAATGGTATATTTTTTTCATAAAACTAGATCACTCTAGCTATTATTATTTATTTATTTATTAATTTATTATTATTATTATTATTATTATTATTATTATTATTATTATTTAGAAATGGACCTTGCTGACATCCCATCTGTCCTGGCGGCTGTCAGGAATTCAAAAGATGGACCCCAACCTCAAGCTGTAATCATTAAATTCCTCACACAAATTTTATTTTTATTTTATCGGAAAGACATTTTGTACTAACTCCTCTCCTCTCCCCAATGTACACACATGTACACAATTTACAGCTCAAAGTTTTGGCGAGTCGGTTCAAGCAGTACATTCAACAGAAAAATGAGGATTACGACACGGAGGATAAAAAATTACTCAAGTATGTGTCCGCGGCTGAGATCTCCAAAGTCCCGGCTACCGTCTTGGCCTATTTCATTGACTCTAGACAAACCCGAAAACTCCCAGCTGATGTTCGAAAGGAAATCATGATCGCTATGGGAGAACTATCAACCAAAGACCATGCAACTATCCCTGCAAAAACTAGAGAAGAGATTATTCTCCAAGGACTTGCTGCACTCGTAAGAACTTTCTCCAACTTTCTCTCTCTCTCCACTTTCGATTGATTTCTATATTATGTCAGCAATGACACAGGCTAGCAGTTTATGAAAAAATATTATGCATGTCAATCACATGTTTTCTTTTTCGTTATGTAGGACGAAAAATTGGATGCTGAAAAAAGTCTAGGAGTTCCAGAATTGGCAGCGATTGGGACGGGAGTTGCAGATTTACCACCGAATAGAATTGAGAAACTTACTCCAGTTGCAGTGGAACTAGTAATAAAAATGTTCCAAAGAAAATTGATTATTTATGTAATGACTCAGGTTTGACTGAATAATCAACTTTCACTTTACTTTCACCCTACAGGCTCTCGAGGCGATTCAAGGTATGGCTGACGATGATGATGACGGACTGAAACAAAGGGCTTGTCTTACTGATGCTCAAAGGAAAGCATGGAGAGAGAAAATCATTCAAATTTACGGGTGAGGATTTGGAGGAAAAAGTACAATCACTATTTAAAGAGTCAGTTAATATTTACATGTGTTATGTGTGGATTTTACAGACGTCCCGAATCATGGGATCCAGCCACGGTGACCTCACTCTGTTGTAGCCTGGCTCTACTCGAAGAGAACGATCTGCACTTGATCCCCAACGTCCTGACTTGTCGTTGTGCCTCGGATGAAGAACCACCATCTCATTTAAAAGAATTGAGAAAAGCCTTGAATGCCAATTGTAAACATGAATTGGGGGTGGATCAACAGGATGCCAAGAAAACACTGGAAAAGGTCAAGTCTGAAGCGAGCATTAATTTTAATGACTTGGAATCTCAAATCATTAGACGACGACGAAGGAGTGAGCCGGTTGATGACCCACTCAATTGTTATCAATTAAGAATTACTGGCAGCGCTATTCCCTTTGACAAGGAACAATTAGAAATCATTCCAGATGAAGATATGCCAAACTGTATTTATGACTTGGGCAGGGAACGCCTGGCTCCTGAAATTGCTAGATCTCTCTGGGAAAAATTTGTCAAGGTTCGGGGTGGAGTGGAAAATATTTCTTCAAATGATTTTCTAAATCTTGGACATATTCTCAGTGGAATTCGACAGGTATGAACAATACAGATGATTCTATGCATTATTTATCTTAATGCAAACTTCATGGATTCATTTCATTTTTTGCAGGAGGATGTTCAAAAAATTGACCTGTCAGACCCGGATATCGTCACAGCTTTGGGAAAACCACTAAGATTTTCAAAGAATATTGTAAATACGAACAATATATTTTGAATACTTAACGCTAAACTATAAAACGTCTTAAATCACAGTAAAATTAAATTGTACATAACTGATTTGTAGCTGGAAAAATTGGCCAATCATTTGGAAGAGAAAGCAGTGAAAACTCTCAACGTCTTCACATCAACCGACTTGTCCACAGCCAACAATATTTTGTGTGGATTCCATGGTGAGTTTAAATTTCACTGGCATATAACTCTAATGTTATAATTTTACGGTTGTGGAATAACATTTTATTATTGATTTTGAATTAATGATACTAAAAATAACATATTTTACATGTCTTTAGCTGAAAAAATCCGTCAAATCAGATCCGATTCATTCCGTGATGCTTTGCCCGTTCTCAAAGGTACATCAGTCAATTTTAATGACAAATAAAGCAAAATTGTGACTATTTCACTCATTATTTTTATTAAAAAAATTCTGTTAATACAGGAATTGATAGTAGCTGCGAGTTGACTCGACTAGCCTCTCTGGTGGCAGTCGCAATGAGAACAGATGTGCTTGGTGACCCACAGAATTGGACACGAGCTGATGTGAGAGCTGTAGGCCTCCTATTCAACGGGTGAGAAACAAGGGGACACTTAAGAAGAGAGAAAGTAGTTCAATTAAAACTAAATTTCTTCTTCTGGTCAATTTTAGTCTGCCTGATGTGACTGTAATTCCACCTGAATCTTTCCTTGGAATAACACCCTCAGTGGCCGAGGCTTTACCAGAAGCCATCCTCACAAATTTAAGTTCTGAACAATTAAAACACCTCCCAAGATTCTCAGGTATTTCACTTCATTTCTTTTACACTTTCACCATTCAAAAAAACTTTCACTTCATGTCTACAGCCAATTCAAATCATAATCTGACTCGCATATTTATTTTTAGCTATGGCTATGAGTAAAGAGCAAGTCAGTGTCCTCACGGCAGAAGGTCAAAATGCTCTTGATATTCAAGGACCCTTGGTGGCCGACTCGACTGTGACCCTCAAGTACTCCGTCACAACTTACGCAACCCTCACTATCACAGCTATATTGGCACACAGAATTTTATAATCCGTTCATTTCCGCTCACATACCTACAAAAAAACACACACTCTCTCACACACATATGTCCTAATAACACTTAAATCACACAACTAACAGAAGAAGGAGAAGAATGAACTTACTATGAATACACTGAAGTGAGGTTAGATGATAAAGAACATGTAAATGTACTGCATACACTACCTTAAATTATGTAACAATGTTGTTGTCCTGTTGAATACACTCTCGTGTCGGTGCCACGACACACAGGAGAGGGGGTGATGAAAGTTGGTAATTGAGTTTGTATATCTTGCACAACGAGTCATCCTCCTCACAGTATAATATAATATTACACAATAACTGAACAATGGAGAGAGTAAATGAAGAAATGTAAAAAAAGCTTTGTAATACGGTTCAAAATTTTTGCACAATTTAATACTGCTTCATACAATATAACTAAATAATTGTATAACTATTTCCTGACGTTAAGACTTGAAAAATTATGGCTATATATTTAGAAAGTAAGGTCAACTTGAACAAGAACACCAAAACTGCAAACTAATATGATATTAATAGAGAACGTGATTTAATTTTTGTTTTCTTTGTAACTACTATAGGTCTAGAGAAGTATTTAAGGGTGTGATGAGAAAGGGATGTGGATAGTTTTGAAAAAGAAATTATGATGAAAGGTTGAGCTACACAACAAGTAATATATATTATTATATTTAAAAAAAGAAAGTAAACGTTTACAATGGAACGGGAAGAAATTAGATTTGTACTTTGTAATGAAGAATTCATGATAGATAACTAGAAATTCATATAGATTTGTTATGAGAGACAAAGTCAAAAAAGGAAAGAAAGGGAGGAAGAAGAGAATAGATTTTAAAATTATGTAAGAATTAAAAAAAGTCAACAATAATATTAATTGTTCATAGAGAGAGAGAAAAGATGGTAGTGAAAGTTGGGGAAAGTTGTATTTGTGAGTTTTTTGTCAAAATATATTTAGAAATTAGATTATCTTGGTGGTTAAATGAATAATTACACAGAAAGAAAAAATTTGTATATATGTTGATGATGATGATGATATTATGGTTCCTTGTTGTAGTTTTACTCCGACTGTCACTTTAAAAAAAAGAAAATGAAAGTGAATGAATGAATTGTTACAATAGAATGGAGGGAGAACTGTCCAAATAATTTTTTTTGTAATTTTTCTTAATGTTTAGCCATTACACTTATTACTCTACGTATAACATTAGATTGTCTAATTTAGATAAGTATACACAAAGTAATACACCAAACCAAAATTTGGGTTCTCTCTCATTCAAAAAACTTGAAATTTTTGCTCTACACACAATTTGTGTTTACAACGATGACAGACATTATTGGTTGTGTAACAATGAAGCCGTATAGTATCAAAAAAATGTGGCTTGAAAGCGTTATATTACCTAATATTATTTTATTGAAACAAGTTCATTGTTTAGAGCTTATTTTAAATGGCACCCTCGTACACCCCTATTTAACTCACCGGTTTTCTCGGTGTCACAGACAAATGTTCACGCAAGTTTTTTTATGTTTAGGCAACTACAATTATTTTTGAATTGCAAAGAACTGCATAGAGACTAATAATAGAGACACACATTGCACTGTAATATGATTACGAGTTCTTTTGTTAATGTGTTTTATTCTTGTTCCCTAGTACTGACTATTTTATTTTTATTTATTATGTTATGAACGTACAGTGAAGAGAGTGAGTGAATGAAGGTTAAAGTTGTTGTTTTGTTTTGTCGTCAATTCGATTAATATTATTATTAATTAATTTTAATTATAGGTATGTAATTGGAGGAAGGGTTTGTAAGTTAATATTTAACTTTTTTGTCTGATTTTTATTTTTGACACAACCACACACACTAAGAAGCATTTGGTTGTTTTATACCTAGTCTGTCAATTTTCCAAAATAATATATATTTGTGTACATTAGTTATATATTATTATTATTTCATGCCTAGCTTTAATCATTTTAAGAGGTGACTTTCTCAATGCCGTTTCACACACACACAGAACAGACATGCCCACACACACAGAATTATTTAATTAGACAAGTAAGACAATTTATGTAACCAACAATGAATCAACGATCTACACATGTAATATTAATGTAGTATTCTCTAATTTTTCTGTATACTCTTATATTATTCTCACTGTAATTGTCAATTACGCTGGCATTACATAATTCACACACAACAAAGATGATGACACTAATGTTTTGAATTTTTTTCTTGGAGTAAGAATCTCACAAAGGAAAGATATCGATGGATTAAATACTATTATAAAGAAATACACTTGATGTGTGTGGGGAAAGGAAAGAGAAAGTATATTTCTGTGTGTATACAACTAATTTTTTTTCAGGAAGGAACTAATCTGCAGCTGTTCATTCCTTCGTAAAACTAAATTATTTTAGTTGCAGAAAATGATTAATTCTTTATACCTGTGGACCCAATTTGAAACTGAATTTGAAACAAGTGTTAAGTTGAGTTTACAAAAAAAAATAAAATGTGTGTATTTATAATTAATCTATTTAAAAAAATTAGTTGAGACTCCCCCCACAAAAGTAGGAAATGTAGCTGCAAAAACCTGATCTACAAAAATTGTACATTATTTATATACATTACTACAGTACATGCAGACTAGAAGTACATCTGATGTTATTTATAATATATGTAGATCAGGCATGACGATCCGACTGTTAATTTTTGTATCTACCCTTAATTACTAAAGTTATTATTATTATAAAATATTACTATAAGACTTGAGAGATGATTTTGTTATTTTACACGAAAACAAAAAAGATTTGAATTCGTAGTCCAGTTTTCGCCAATAAATGCTGAGCATGTTTACACAAAAAAAAGTTAAAAACCAAAATTATGGGAAATAAATTTCGGAAACGAATTTTGAAAAACAAAAAATCCTTTCAATCTTTTTTTTGTCTCATCCGTGCTTTCCATACTTTTTGAAAAAGAATTTTAAGAACATTTCCTTTGTCTTTTACTAGTATTTCACATGACATCATTTTCTTTACTAGGCCAGTAGGACACACTCGCAAATAGAATGAAAAATGGTCGAGTCAAAAAAGGTGAAAGTATAAACGTGTATGGGGAGTGTTGAGGGTATATTAAGAAAAAAAGCTATTTATCTTTTTATACTCGGATCTAAAAATCTCATGAGGATTCCTTCCACAAACTAGGATATCATTTTCATGAAGACAATTCTCTCCAGAATCCAGTACCTGACCCCAGCCAGACAAAAGTTGGTGTGACTTAAATTGACAAAGAAAAAGACAAAGATAAAAATAAGAAAGCCTTTCTTCTTCCTCCTTCAAATAATAGAAATCCCGTGACAGAATGACGATAATATGAATTCTCTCTCTTTCTCCACACTCCACACAGTCACAGTCATAGCACTAGGACTTACTTTCTCCCAGTAAAAAAGGAACGCGGCGATGAAGGATTCACTTTTATGAACACCTTTTTCTGAGTCTTGATTTTGACGCCAGAATACAAATAAGTGTTTGAAATCATACTCTTCCCATCACCACCACACACCACACTCTTCTCTTCTTTTTCTGGACCATCATCTACTCGGGTACTTCGGGACGACTTGTTTTTTTATGACTATCACAGTCCACACTCAGATAATCGCCAACAGTTGCAGAATCCCAATGAGTCCTCCATTACCCACCATTAGGAACAGCTGATCTGTACATGTACATTATATCTAACTGATCTATATAGAATAATGTAGTAAGAAAGAAACATGTTGCTAATATTCTTCTCCAGCCTTTCTCACATTACCAAAACCCTTCATGTGGTTGGTTGTTCATTTTCCGAACGAGTTGACGTCAGTTATTGGAAAAATGAGAACTGCCAGTTCATCGCGTTATTGTTCATGACGTGACGAGTCTCATTCGTCTCTCTTCTCATATTAAGTAGAAAATTCTCAAGAAAATTGGCCTTCCCATCGTCTCCTCTCCTCTCGTCTTTTCTCTGCTCTGCCCTGTCTAATTCATTTAACCACATTAGATATAGATTTCAGTTTCAAACTACCGGAAAAAATTAGGAGCTGGAACGGTGTCCCTGTCCGTAACTCAATACGGATAACGGAAGGAGGAAGAAGACTAGGGAATATTAGTGAGAAGAAGAAAGAAAGGGTTCGTCAACCCTGGGTGAAGACTTTCACTACTTTCACTGTGGTTTTCCACACTGTGGTTTGGTGGTCGTGATTAAAGGGAGTTAAGGAGGGAAGAAAGGAGTTGGAGTTGAATGATATAGCCGTATGAAAAATGTACATCTTCATTTGATCTGTGATGGTTGGAGATGAGAAGACGTCGTTTGTCTGTCTGACTCCCTGCCTGCCCTGTGCATGTGTGTGTGTGTGTGTGGGTGCCCAAGTCGTGTGAAAATTCCATTCCCCTCACATGCTCCCTAACTGTTTGAGACCCTTGAATACCCTATTATTTTTCCCTATTGCTTTCTCCCCACTTTCTCCTCCTCCTCACTTACTGCACAGCACAGTCCGTGCGCTTCACAACTATCTAAATAGATGTGCGAGAGGGAGAGTGTGTGTACATTTGGGTCGTAAAAGCATGGAATTTTCCATCTAAAGTCACTCTCCCTTTCGCTTGTTGTAGTTATAGTCTGTCTGTGTAGAAGAGAT
This sequence comes from Pygmarrhopalites habei, assembly GCA_009870185.1. Classification (NCBI taxonomy): domain Eukaryota; kingdom Metazoa; phylum Arthropoda; class Collembola; order Symphypleona; family Arrhopalitidae; genus Pygmarrhopalites; species Pygmarrhopalites habei. Next base: position 13,982 of record WJFB01000657.1, on the reverse strand, counting down.
GAAATAGAATCCACAGTTTTTTATCTCTCTTTCTCTCTCTATTACCACCCGTCGTAACTCACAGTATTTAGTTCATAGAAGTGTAGGAGGAAGGATGAGGCTCACCGCAACTGGAATCTCAATATAAACTTAAATTTTCCCATTTCATTTCATTTCACCCTAACTTCCTCCTCCTCTTTAACCATTCCAGACAGACAGAACATGGAGAACGGAGGAGAGTATTATGATGGTAATGTTCTGTTCTCCGATCAGTTGTACAACTAAAGGGAAGAGTCAAAGAATAGTCTTTGTATGAGTTATGTGCTCCACTCTCCACGTTCTACTCCAGTCTCAAGTCGCCCAATGGAATAATATAGTGGGAAAAGTCTGAAATGTCATACATCATTCGACAGAATGATCATGTGTATATTTAGTTTTATCTATGTGCGCCCTTGCGCCCTTTTCCTTTTTTGTGCGTGCATGTGTGTTCTGTTGTTCCTGAGGCAGAAAAAGAGAGAAAGGAGAAGAAGTAGGTAGAAAATTTCCCTGTACAAAATTGCCCTAGAACATGAGATAGAAATAAAGAGAGAAAAGAGAGAGAGAGAGAGACGGAGGGAAATATTTTTTTGTGCTGGCAACTTGGGAATGAAGATTGTGAATTGGAGGAACCTGAATAGAATGTGAATGTCCAAGTAGATATGTACACACACACGATTTGAAGTACCTACACACACACACTGCACTTCCCTTTCACTACCTCCACTTTTGTCCAAATAAATACAAGAGAAAAGGAGTGTAATCAACAATGGAGGCTGTACACAGTGATAAAGCCCCTTCCCCCCTTTCTCTCTTTGTACATGGACACACAGGAACCAATGATTATCATTCCCGATGATGTATCGACGAGAGGGAAAAGAGAAAGGAAAGCATTGAGAGCTAAATTACACCTCACATTGTTTTTTCCTCCTCCCTCCTCCTTTCTATTTCTTTCTCCAGAGTTATTGGCAAGGGAAAGAAGTATCTCTATCTGTCTCCATCCTTCCTCCCCGCCCACTCCACTTCCCTGTTAAGGATTTCAGCCAGATGAAAATCAGAAAAATTATATTTCTTCTTTTCGGATAAAAGGGGGAAGGTATCAGGAAGACTACATAGGAAGAAAAAAGGGGGCACCAGGAAAAAACTACAATAATTCAGAATTGTCTGGCATTATAACTGGAAAAGAAAGGGAAGTGGACACACACACACACAAATACAATCGGACAGGAACAATCTCGGAATTATTTATTGCTGAGTCTGTTTTTATATATTACTGCATACAATTTTTTTGTGGACCGACGATCAAGAGAAGTGAAGAGAGAGAAAGTGAGTGCACACTTGGAATTGAGAAAAGAGAAAGTAGCTAATCCTCTAGAAGTATTCAGATTCAAGTTCAGAATTTAAAATTGGATTAAAATTTTTTGCAACAATTTTTATATCATTGCATTATTCCAAATAATGTGATCTGTGAAAGTAAAAGTAAAGTAAGTTAAAAACATGACACTCGTAATCTATAAAATAGTAAAGTTTACTAGTGAAATGAAGGGACGGTTCAAAAAAAATTTTGTGATTGCTATTCATTGAACACTAAACAATTATTGCAGAAAAAAGGACACAGAACAAAAAGTGTGCACTCCGCTTCCGATGATTCGTGCTAGCGCTTCATTACGGAAATTAAATTTCCAGCTGGAATTTTACACATGAGAATGGAGTTTATTTTATGTAGGCGGCATGTCGAGTCGGTGGACAGTCTGTGAGACTGAGATGGGGAAGCCCACAAACAAACACACACAACCACACAACCACTGAATATTTTAGTTTTTTTACGACTACTCCATTTTTGGCTGGAAATATGCGGAATGACACAATAAAGGAAGGATAATTATTGTTTTTTTTCTATTAACAACCTTATTACGCGTCCTATAATCCCGATTGTGGTTTGTTCACTATTGTGTCCCCGTTTGTTTGTCTATAATTTATTTTTTATAAATACACCCGTAATTACATGCTGTTCTTTTATCTTACGCTACATTGTACACACACTCCTCATACATGTTGTTGTAGTTTTGGTTAAGCTCATCTCCCGATGGCCAAGCCTTATCTAACATTCACAAACATGGGAGAGTAAAGAAGCATATGAAATGGCTACTGACCTTAGACTGACCTATGAAGGTCAATCCTGTGTATATGCTTGTGTACGAGAGAAATTCTGACCAAAATTGAATTTCTTGTTTCTTCTTTCTTCTACATGGAAAATTGGAATTGATAGAGAGGAAAGAATGAGGACTGACGAGGGAAATATTAGCTCTCTACTTTAATTTCCGTTTCCCATTAAAATTCGAGAGCAAGTTTATCTAAATGCTATAACCGTTGTCTGTCTAAACACACACACACACACACACACACACAATGTACATTCATGATTCACACACGGAGTAATGCTGCATTGACATTATTATGTGGAGTACACAGGGAGTTTGACAAGGTATAATGATCTGTGTAGAACGCACTAAACTTTTGTCAACTTGTTGTCGTTCTTCTCAGCTGTTTTCTGGAAACCCAGCCTCATCTCTTACGCGTGTGTGTGTGTGTGTGTGGGATGTTGTACTCCAATCATTACTTGTCACCCTTTATGTGTGTGTGTTGTCAGTTTTGGCTATGACGTCTTTTTTTCCTACTTGAGCTGTCAATTGCATAAACAAACCCTTTCCTCGGGTTTATCACACACACAATATTTTCCCCAATAACATGTCAAAATTTGAAAATATTGATGTAAATAATAATCGCAAAATACAGTTTTCTAGAGTTTTGAGTACAATAATTTTTAATATTCCTGTCTGTTCATGAGAGAGAAAAAAAATTATGGATCGATCTGGATTCAATATGGATGTGAGTGCAAGGACATTATTCAAAAGGTTTCTTAAATTTTTATTCAAACTCCTCCTCCTCCTCCCATACAAAATGTACAAAGAGAAATGGAAGTACTTAGTACAATACACAATAAAATATATTGTCCTACTACTTTGAGTGTAACTACTCTCAGACAAGATACATGGAGTCATCATTTATTTAAACTTCTTTAAAGAAAATCATATCATTATCCCTTCAGAAATCGATAGGAAAAAATATATCCTATTGATTTTCCTTCTATATGACCCTCCACACACACACACACAAGAGTAATACAATCATCATTATTTTATTGTACAACTTCCCTCACTATTTTTCTCTTGTTGGAATTATGACGAAGAGGAAGTGATAAACTTGAGAAAAGTTGAGAGTGTGCAATCAGGAGATAGGTAGTTTACTTTTTCCAGGTATGTGATACATAATAAATACACACACAGGCACACACACCACACACACCTGGGAAGGAAAGTGCAGTAGAAATACAGGTGAAACCCACCACCACATAGCATTCACCATCACTTGCGGTATCCTGATTTGTTCTATAATAAATACATGTATGACCGTGTATTGTATGAGCTTCGACTTTTTCCACGCTGGACTCTCTTCCAACCGTCACACAGTAATTGCAGAACAGAAGGGAGTGAAGGAGAAAGGAGAGGAGGAGGAGGAGGAGGGAGGCCTGAGGAGGAAGAGAACTACTACACACACAACACAGAAAAGCGTTCCAGTTCGTCAGCAGACGCCAACGAAGGACGTTCTAGAGCTCTCGTCAACTGGAGCTTTTTTTAATCCAGGAACATCACCAACCACCACAACACACACTCTCTCATTCATTCCCTTCCCATACGCTCAAAATTTACCTGATATATAATAGTAGTAAGTTGTTGTTGATCTGGCTCCTCACTGACAACGTACTTGTGTGTGGCAACTGTGGTTGGCTGTGTCAAAAAATAATATGTGATCCGTGGAATAAAATCATTTTCTCTCTCTCTCTTCATATCCACATCCCTTGTGCTCTGTGTGTGTGTCAATTTTGAGTATGTGGGTGATTATGTGTGTTCCAGGAAGTGAGTAATTTAGTGTTGCTAATGAAAAAGTGATTAAAGTTATTTTGGAGGGGGGAAGAGAGAATATACAACGACAAAATTTGGTTTAAAACCAAGTGATGGATATATTTTATCCATATTTATTCAATATTAATGTATGTATAAATTTCCTTGCCATTTTTTCTGTGTGTGCTCCTTCTTCTGTCTTTCTCTCTCTCTCTTTTTTAAAGTGGGTCTGAAACAATTGTAGAGGAGAGAGAGAGTACTTTGTTGTAATGATATTTTATCAGTGCTCAACAACAACCTAACATCATCCTATATCGGTGTGAGTCTGGTTTGGAGTTGACTTTAGAGCCATTTGGTGGTGACAATGAAATGTAAGCAGACACCGTCATTATACTGGATGACATACACTGGTTAAACAGACAAGAGGAGGAGAAAAGAGAGACGAGTGCAAGACTTTACTAGAGTGGTTTTTGTTTATCTGCGGTTTCCCCTCCCCCTTCTTCCCCACCCTCTCTCTCTTTTTCTCATTTGTAATAGCCCTAAATCTACAAGACTCACATCATACTTAAATCGTCTAATGGTCTCCACTCTTTTAACTACGATATTAACTGGGTATGTATTTTTTATATACCAATTTTCCACTCGTCTTATCTCTTTTCCCTTTACTCCTTTGTACTCGTAGAATTTTTTACATGTTCTCCTTCAACCTTTGATCGAAGAGTGAGAAAAATTTAATTCAGTTGAAGAACTATGAATTGTTGATTGGGAGCGACAGAACTTAAATGATTATGAGATTTAATTTATATACATCCACTTATAAATAACAACTAGGAAATAAAGTGAGGAATTTAAATGAGAAGCTTTAAGTGTCCATAGTACAAAATAATTGTAAATACTTGAGGAAAATTCGGTAGAAATCCATTGATACAAAAAATTCTTGTGGTTTTTCCGATCCCAAAGCAGAATTCACATTTTTAAATTGAGGGAGAAAGGAGGAGTAACCCACTTTCTTGTTACTGGACTCGAAATGAAATATGCGGTTGTAATATTTTTGGATTTTGAATTATTAATAGTACTCACTAAAAGCAACCACTTCAAAATTAACACAATAATCATAACAATAAATATTAAAATGGAACAAAATATTTTACAATCTTTCTCCCCTTCTTCATTAAGCCAATCACATTTTAGGGAGGAAGGAACTAGGAAGGGGTAGAGTTAATGGCAGGAATTTCATTGTCAAAACATTGGAACTAATTAGGAGATTGCATGTTGTTGTCCAGTCCAGTCGTGAGTAGTCCAGAACTCTCCAGATTATTAGTCCCTCATAATATTTCACGTTCGTTTTATTTGAACTTATTTTAAGACGCTGGAAAAGGTGATTAGATGAAATAAGGAGTGGTACTTTCTCCCTCTCTCTTGATTCGATTCCCTTCAAATCATTTAATTGTCCCTGTCATTCCAACTTTACGCTAAGTTTTGGGGGGTGAACGAGATAGACAGGGAAGAGAGGGAAGTGTCATGAGAGTCGGAATCAGAGTGTGAAGCTCATTTTATGGTGAAAGGATTAGAATTTGGACTGGAGGGAACGACTAACATAAATGTTTTAATGAAGTTTAATCACTGTACTTGCATACCTATACTTGTGTCCCTTGTGTGTATATTGTACACGTACACACACAGAGGCTACGTGTCTGTGTGACAAAAGTGGATAGGTAGAGTTTCTTCCAGTGTTTGTTCACTCTCCTTGTAATGTGAAAATATATCACATCCACATTTATATGGACTGGGGAGGAGAGTCATAATATCTCTAGGAAGGAAAGTAAAAGAGAAATGAAAAGTGGGGGACATGTTTAGACAGTTCTTTAGTCCTGTCGCAGTGTATCGGATGGGAGGAATAGACAGAGTAGTAAAAACTTGTGAATGTTTGTTTGAGAGAGCGTCCAAATAAAAAAAAATAAAAAAATAGTAGAAGGCTATGAATGACTCTTAGAGAAGAGATCATAAATGGATTTTATATGTTTGGCTCAGTTGGTGATGGTCCGTCTGTTGGGGTGGACAATTCCCTGGAACTGGAATTCTCTCTCTCTCTCTCTCTCTCTCTCACTAGCTGCTTAAATCCTCCTCCTCGTTCAACATTCTCCAGTCTCTGACTTTACTAAAACAAGAAACAAGAGGGAGAGGAGAAAAGCTGTAGCTTTCTCTCTCTCAAGATGACAAGATGACAACGACGGTCCTAGTCAAGTGGAATGGTCGATGGCCAGAATACAGTCGTCTACACAACACCATCACATTTTCGTCGTTGTCGTTCTCCTCCTCCGCAGTCTCCATCTCCAACTTTGGAAAAAAATCTTGAATTACAATCGGATCAAACCACAACAGAAATCTCAAAAAAATAAATCATTCTAGTGTACGCCAGAAGCAACAAATAGTAAATCGATTGTTCATATTTTGACTGTGCTCAGTTCTTCTCCTTCATCTTCTCTCAAAAAGTGTACTTGTCAATCATTCTCCTCTTGATATGTATGTAGTGGTGTGACACTGGACAGTCAACTCTTGAAAATTTTGGAGGACTGTCCACCAACTCGACAACAACAAAACGTGCAACGAATCTCCTTCAGAATTTTTTCTCCTATTTATTTTTGAAGAAACGTTTCGAAAATCAGAAGAGAAAGTGAGAGGAAAAAAAGTGTTTGTGTGATTCGATGAGAGTGTGATGATTTGATTCACAAATTTAATTGTTGCCCAAGTGTGTCCTCCTTTCTTCCTAGTGTATTTAACCCTTCAATAATTTGGAGAAAAATAAATATACAAGTGTAATTTGGATACATACAAGACTGCTCTACTTTCTGTACTATTCTGGTTGTGAGAGGATTTCCGAAGAAAAAAAAGGAACACTCATTGTGTGTGTTTGTCTCCTTGTGTGTCGGATCATTAGGAGAAGAAGACAAGTTGTGTTTATTTGTGTTTTGTGTAATTCCTTGCTTTATTTTTAAAAGCCTTACAGTTTTAGTACAGGCATCATTCTCATCCTGACCGTCACCACCGGTTATTTTGGTGGACAACGACGAGAGTGAAAGACAAGACGGAGAGAGGTGTACACATCCTCACGTAAGATAAAGCGCTTAAAGGAAAAAAAGCTTTTCAGCTGTCCACCCACTTCGGCGTGGAACAGAGGGAAAAAAACAACCTTATCTCATTTATGACTGGAAATGTTGGGCAACCTCAATTGCAATTTACTGTTCCTATTTTTTCTCTTTCTCTCTCCTTCCCTCGTCTAGACTTTGAAAACTGGCAACTTCCAATCGGTCGAACAACGAGAACGTAAGTCACTTTTTCCCAGAATTATTATTGCCTGTATATCCCAATGAAATCCGTCATGTTTCAATAGCACACACACTTTGTGAGTCTTTATTTAGATAAATTAAATGGAAACCTCAAAATAGTCTGAGTTTCAAGAGAAATAATTGTTATTGGTTTATAAATAAGCAATTCTAAAGAATTTTTGGATTGCTCAAATTCTTCCTTGTGAGTTGTACTCGAGGAATATGGGTTAATGTGGTGGATACACTATTTTTCATTTGTTTGTACCATTCATAAGTATAATGGATAAGCAGGGAACATTTTCGCACATTTTCCTCCTCCTAATGTTCAAATGAGGGGAGATAAGAAACAGAAGAATGGTCTAAGCTATTTTCTGTACTTTCTTCCTAATTCCCTGTAATTATCGTATAGGAAGAATACTTACTTTTTCGCTCTACAATTTTTGACTTTACAACTTCTCTATGTATTTTATGAAAAACTGTGTTTCATTTTCTGCTTTCAAAAAATATGAAAATCCATTCTTTGTCACTCAACATTCTAAAACCAAATTAAAATGTATGGTAAAAATTCCCGGCTAAAATTGGCCTGTCAAAATTTTGTCATGTTTCCAAATTTCTTTTTTCTAAAAACTAAGAACAGATTGTTTATCCTGAATTAAAACAGTCCAAACTCCATTCCACCCACACAATACAGAATAGAGAAAAGGAGAAAGTGTGTATGAAAGCCATAAAAACTTTTGGAGAGCACATTCAAAAATCCTAGCCTCTCCTCTTCTCTCTGAAATGAAATGTCGGGTCAACTGCCTCACAATTTAAATTTTGAAATGAGTTTGGGCTGTGTGTGTGTGGGTGGGAGTGATGAGAATGGAGAGTGGAGTGGGTCACATTTAGATTTAAAATGGGAGGCGAAGGAGAAGGGAAATCACCTTCTCAAATTTATACGCTGTACACTTTTTGGAGAGTTGAGAGACAGAGTCAGAGCTTTATAGCAATTCTATTCATTCTTTGTGCGTAGCGATTAAATGGTACGACCCTCACCACCACACACACACACACAACACTCAACTCTACTCTCAGTTTTTCCACGTGAATACAAGAGAAAGTATAAGTATAGTAGTAGGGACACTCCCCGAGGAGTCTCTATCTCATTAAAATACTTTGTGCATGAGTCTCCGGAGGAGAATCATGAAAATACACACACATTCTCCGCTTTTATTATCTTTTCCTTTTGTTATTTTTCAGCTCATTCTCTCTTCCATATTCCATATCATCATGAGTACACACACTCCAAAAATATCCCGTATTCTTTCTAAACAGAGTACGGGTGAAGGATCGAAATGAGTGTGGAGTACACACACACAATTTAAATGAGTCTTTGTCGAGACATTTTTCTCAAAAAATAGTTTGGAGATCGCTCTCTGGTCATAAATTTTTAAAAATACGGTATGCATTACACCTTTCTCCACTCTGAACCCGAGAATCTTGTTGTGGGGTTCTCTTTTGTTAAAAATCTTTCACTCTTTCCGTCCTGAAGGAGACAGTCTTGACTGGAGAGACCAGGTTGTGTGTGTGAGAGAGAACTGTACAAATACTTGTGTGTGCGTAGCATGTCCTCGGATAAATACAACTTACAAGTTAAAGTACCCGTCATTTCAACAATCCATATTTATTCCTCTACAAACTTTTTTTATATCCTCCATTTTCTCTCTAATCCTCATTGGTGTGTGTGTTTTAGAATATACTTTCCTTGAGTTCCCAATTTAAGGAAAGTTACACTCTCCGTATTTTTTCCAGTGGATCACGAGTTGATAATAATTCTTGGGACTTTCCTTTTAACTTAATTTGTATAGGGTGGAAATCCAAATTTCCCAGAATTTTTTTTTTTGCACAACATTTCTACTCTGTGGAAAAGGGAATACGGTACATGGAACAGTCAGTCTAGCGCATTGATGGGTTGTCAGTAATTAGGAAGTCATGAGCCAACCACACAAACACAAACACCAAAACTTTTTCCCCCTACGTAATCTTATCTGGCAGGGAAAAGTTGTGAGTGGGTGTCAGGTAGGTACTAACAAAAAGTGTGTGTGTGTGTGTGTGTGGCAGTGACAATCAAAGTGTTGGTGGACTGGTCGAATTGGCAAAGTCATAGGGGCTTCCGTACACCTGTCCTCTTTTTTTATTGTTTTTCTTGCACAAAATACGTCATGTCTACTGTGAGCAAGAGAAAATGGTGACAAAAAATCCTAGTTTTAGAGTGAACTGTGAAGGAAAATAATACAATGATTTATGAATAAAATCCACATTTTTTTGATATTTTTTTTACAGATGCACGAAGAAGAAAGCTCTTCCTCAAAGCTGAAGGAGTGGTTTTGCACTTGTAAGTGCTGTCGATGGTGTAGTAATTACCTGTGGGACCTATGCTGTTGTTGCTTTGGTCAGGAACAAAGAGTACCTTCAATCAGAAAAGAAGACATTACTTACATCTTACAATCGGTAATAATGATAGAACAAATTTATCTCAATCTCTCTTCTCCTTTAACATACATACTTGTATAATCTTGGAAAAGAATGAAGGGGATCTCATCAACTCATCAAAATGTTATGAAAATCCAGTAAGACTTTCTCCCTCTGTCAATTTTGATACTCACTCCAATTAGCTGAAACGTTATTACTGTCAAAGTGAGACATTTTGGAAAATCCTTTCAACTGCCAACCTTTATTAGATTTCCTCCCATTAAATCGACTTACCCAATGTAATTACATTGCACCAAATTACATTCCATCCTTCGTTTATGAGAAAAATGAGTTTCATTTTCCCCTACTATGGTCCATAACTCTGTTTTTAAGGCAGTCATTTCTGTCAAAGACTTTTTTTACAGGGAGAAAGTGACCTTTCTCCTCCTCCTCTTAAAATGAGTTTGCCACAATTTTTGTAAATCATTTTTACAACTTGTTTGCATCAAATTTACGAAAGTAGTATTGCAAATTGATCATGATCGAAATGCATGGTGCTGAATTATTCTCTCTTCTACAATAAGTATTCTCCTACCATTTATCAACTTTATTCATACGTATTTTAGAAGAAAGCAATCATGAAATGTGACATGAATCATGCTACATTATATCCTTGCACTGACTGTTTCACCTCGAACAAATTCCTTACTTTCAACTCGAAATGAACAAACAGATTATAGATTCACTTTCCTTTTGTCCTTTCTCCATCCACATTGTAATACAACACACATACAACATGAAGGATTACCTCGCCTCCTTCTGGTATAGAAAGTCTCAAAGAATCCCTCGTCTCCCTGTTATTTGAGACGGATGGACAACAACAGAAAATGTACACAAATAGAAATGTCCTCCTATCCTTCTTTATTGGCATTTCTTCTCCATCCTCCTCCCTTCCATTATCAAAATACAAAATAAAGAAAAACTTGAGGTCCCCCAGAGTAAATGAGAAAAAAGAAAGTTTGTTTTCTCCTTTCACCTAAAAAGTCTCATTTGAAATCGGCTTCTCTCTCAAAACCCAACTTCTTCATTATATGTACAGTACATGTATATATATTGTAAGTCTCACACACTTTCCCTTGGACCAATTTAGTCCACGTCGAACCACTTTTTTCACACTGGTCTATTTTCAAAAAAAAAGAGAAACCTCTCCTCACTTTCCCACCCACACATCAATAGACATGAAGAAATGGAAGCGGATGGTTAAAAATTTCTCTCCAACTTTGAGACGTTCGTTATGTATGGAGGAGGGGGGTAACAAGTCCCTGTCCTAGAATACACATACCCTTGAAAATGTCGAGAATTCACGGTAGAATTCCTAATCAGAATTTGACAGACATAGATCGCACAAACAGACTCTCTCTCTCTCTCACACACAGTTCCCTTACATGGAGGAAGACATGGAAACATGGAGAATTAAATTGATCATTCAGTATATAACTTATAGCTTCACACACACACACAACCGTATCCAATTTTGTTTCATAATGTTCCATCTTGGCCTTTCAGACTTTCCCCGTGTGTGTGTGGGTATATGGAGAATATTCTCTCTTTATCCCATCTCCCTCGTCTCTGCCCGTTCCGACGTGATTCTTAATTATTTACGAGGAGAGTGTGAGGTCGGTTGTAAAAGGTTTGCTTCCGCAATTCATTTTGGATGTTCATTCTGGGTGTGTGTGTGTGAGGGGGAGGGGTGAGTATGGGTGGAGGAGGATGCGGGTGAGAGAAAAAGAGAGAGCATGAATTTTGTATGTAGGACATTCATCTCGAGAGTCCATAGAGTGGATGTGTGTACAATTAGATTGGATGTATCTACCTAAGTACATTTTTCTCACCATCCTTCTGTATCCATTTTTTTATCCTCTTCTTCCTCCTCCTCCTCGTCTTCTTTACAGACTGACTGAGAAGAAACCACAAGTTTCTTGACATTCTTTCTTTGGATTGGTGGTGGCGGGTGAGAAAGGAGAAGGTTGCTCCTCTAGAGAAAAGTTTGTCGAATGGGATGGAATGAGAATGGAAACTCTTAGCTTTATGCAGCTGGAATTGAAGTCATCAAGATTCGTGAAAACTCTTGGCGTAAGCTAAAAAGCCTCAGCTCAACGGGCTTGAACGAGAGAATCTAAAAGTTAAGAGGCTGGCAAAATTGTGGTGGTTTTATTAGTCTTTCTCTCCACCTCCTCCTCCTCCACTACTTACGTATGGATTGAGCAGCTGAAAATAATTTATGCATGAGAACTCTGGCTATATTCTATAGGTAGAGAGATGGTGTGCAAAATATATTAGGACAACAATATTACATCAAGTTTACCTCTACTTTGGCTAGACAGCATCAGCCATCATTCTCCTCATCATCCTGGAGTAGTCAGTCTAGTCTATAGTCTATATAGTGTGGGAGACAGACATGGACAACAAATGCTCCTCATTACGCTCCAGTAATTACGTGTTTGTTGCAAAGATGACGAAAATTCTCACTAATTTAATTACAACTTTGGAATTATTTCTCTGATGAGATGACGGTTCCATTATTATTCCAGTTTTTTGAAAACTGTCCATCAGACACAACCTCCTCCACTCAATTTCACACTCATATTTTTCTCAAGGTTTATATTTCCCAGGAGAAAGTGACAACCTTTGTGGAAGGAAGGTTGTTTCATTTTTTCCTCATGTCCACCCTGGAATTTTGTCCTGTGTACCCTAAAAGTAGAGAGTAAACTTTCTTCTTGTGATGGAAATGCTGTCCACCAAAGCTGCCCAACGAAATAGGAACAGCAGCATAAGAGGTGACAAGATACTTGGACAGGACAAGCTTTATCCCTCCTGAAGTCTTAATGAGCTTACAAAATGCATTTAGACTCTACAAAGTGTACATCGCATGTGTCATGGTGGCTGACACGTTTCTTCTTCTCTCCAATCTCTCCTGTGTAACTCCGCACTTCTATTTAGAATGACAATGAGAACATGGGCACGTGTGTATTAGTTGTCCCGGAGAATATATCGACTCGTTTTCTTAGTCTACAGTCTCCTCTTAACCTTTCTCCTCTCTCATAGTAGATGAACCTAATTATGAACTCGAGAGAGAGAAAGAGAGAGAGAGAGAGAAGAACTGTAAGTCAATTAACAAGGTTTGTATTATGCTTTTGGAAGCTTTTTTAATTTCATTATTCTACTCTCTCTCACTCACCCTCTCAACTTTATCCTACACGTTCTAACATAGAACTACATAGTAATACATAGTTTGAAGGAAGTTAATTAAAAAATATTTTTAAAATCCTTCCTTTCATTACTTAGCTATTCCACTCTTGATCTGTCTATGTTAATGAAATGGAGGGTCACAACTATTACACGTTGTGGAAATGTCTATGACGATGGAGAGAAGGAGAAGAAAATGTGAAGCAGAGCTCAATCCTAAATTTCGTTTCTCTGGCATAAAATTGGAACATGATACTTTCTCCATCTTTCTCTTTTTGGCTGATATGTCAGGGGGTTGGAAGATTGTATAACCTCTTGAAAAATTCAAATTGCACACCCTGATAGGTACATACATCCGTCCCCTTGTTCATATTTCATGTCCTCCTCCTCATCTTTCTTTGGTCTGTGAGGAACAAGTTGTACAACTCCGTTTAATGATGATGCTTCAAGTTGAAATGAATCAGTTTGGAATGCAAGGGAGAGAGCGAGAGGTTTTCAAAGAGTGCCGACTTGACAGTTCATGACGGGGGCTTTACCTCCGTAAAAGGAGTAGTCGTATGAATAGTAGTTTGCTGTTCATACATAACTGGGCAACCTATGTACAGGATGATGAAGTTTTTTTTGTCTATACTTATAGATATTACACATATTTTACAGCATCCTCTTTCTCTCCTCTTCCTCACCAAGAACTCCTTCAGTCTGACTTCAATGACCCAAATCCCTCAGGATCCAACTCACTCACGGGAATCCCTCTTTTTTGAGTTTGTGTTCGCTTTCACTATGCAAATGTTTGACAGTTTCTATTTTATTTGCAAAGCACTGCAAGTCCAGTTCTTTTTCTCTCCTCTCCTCTCTTCTACCCGGCCACTAGCCCTAGCCCTACCCACCAAGTTTTCCTATTTGTCGATTGGAATTGGAATATTTTAGAGGAAGGCGAGGAGAAAGTACACTACATTTATATTTACAGGGGGGGGGGGGGGGG